>CABFOV010001995.1:67032-97104 GCA_902141375.1 Timema poppense
TAACGTTACACTATAATAAATTATAATCTTATGTTAGTTGTATTTTACTCTAGAACAATTTTATTTTATAAATCCAAGATAAGCCTATAACTACTTAAGGATGTATCAAAAACAGCCCTTTTCAAAAAGTAAATAAATAATTTGCGCTTTCCTGTACAGTCCAATACCATAGGTTGTAATTTGGATCCCATCTGCTCTTTCGTGAAGAGATCAAGTCCCATTTCTCTGTGAGTGAGGCTATTGAAATTATTTGATGCCAGTGTCAAATTGTGTCCTAAAAATGTCAACCCTTTGTACACGATAACATATATTTATTATTAACTCAGTTCATTATCATATGATTTAATTTTTATTTTATTGAGCGATTGTTTCATTTTATTTATTTTATGTCATTATCAGTTTTCATTTATATTTAACTTTTTCTGGGAAGAAAAATATATTAGTGAATTTCTTAACAAATTTATCTTAGTTCGTTTTGATCTAATTTGAAGGAATCTTTGGATTTTGATAAATATTAAAGGTTTGTATGGTATTAAGCAATTAACACGTATATACAATCGAAATCTAACTAAAGAGTAAGAATGATATTTAACATAACCTATATATATTTATTTTATTTTATTTTGTTTTCGTAGCTAAGCAAGGGAAACATCTTGATTTATTTTGTCTTGACTTCAATCATCAGGTTCAAAAGATGGTTCGAAAGTTTCGACAGTTATTTCACATAATCATTCATCACCAAAACAGCCAAAAATTTCTGTTCACGAAATCGGTACATTTGCAATGATCACTACTACGTTCTTGCACTTATTGAGTTGAAGCACAGCCCGGGGAGATGGAGGAGTACTGCAAGCAACATGTAAAAACTGGCCTTTTTTCAGACTGCCATCCCATATAAGTTGTATCCATTAGTTTCGGATGTGTTTTGGCACATATATACCATTCTATGATTTGGTAGCCTTACCGATGGGCTTATGGGAGGAAGATTTCTCCTAATACCTGCTTTTGGGTGAACAGCAACAATTTAAGTTTTTCAAAAGTATTTATATGTGTCCATTGTATGCACACCTTGACATCTATGTTTTGATAAAAAATCAATGTATCATCTAACAGTTGACGTGTTTTTCCAAGGTTTTTAAGGCTTTCAGAATGTTGTCTATAAGCGGTAATGTAGGGCTTCCTTCAACTTCTTTATTTTTTTATGAAATGATCCAGTCAGGTCTGCTCCAGATATTGCCTGTAAGCCAATAAGGCCTTCTGCTTTAAGTCTGCCCAACTTGCTGAATGTGGATGTAAGGGGAACCTTTTGTTTCCTCTTTCCACTTCCAGTGGTGAAGTTTGTGATGGATAAGAAAACTTGCTTAACGCTATAACTAACATATATATCAGGAGAGTGCATATCCAGCAGTGTTCTTTTTGTAGCTTATAATGGCATGAAGTAACTATTTTACTCTCTGCTTCTTCATATGAGCTACTCAGTGATGTCATATCCTCATGTGTCACCAAGAAACAACTATGTTAAGGTTTGTTGCACTTGCATTTTTCAACAATATTTCAGATACGAGGCACGTCCAGAAAGTAAGAGTACTGGGTGTCCTCTCGTAAATAATTAGACAACACATCCTTCATTTTTTCTTGAAAAAGAAGCTTCTGTCTGGTTATAGAGTGTATAACAGTATTCGCCAATGTGTCAATTGAAGGTGCCCTTGACCTCATTATCTAGTGAACTTTAGCAAATATTCAATATATGAGTACAAAAATTACTGCAGCTATACATTTAATATTTCTTGTTGATCCGTTCTATAAAGTGGCTGGCAAGGTCTGAGCACGTCTTGATTGCCAGTGGCTTGTGAAGAGCGTGTAGTTCCACCACCATGTATGATATTAACACTAGTATTAGACATCCAGTTTTCATGATTTCATCCACATACGCAGGTATGTTTTTGTTGTGTGGTTTCTCAAATAGAAACTCTCGAAATTCCATATGTTTATTCTTGACAGAGCAGCATTTTACCATCTGGAGCAAACATTGATCGAGGTATAACTTAAAGTTCATAATTGCTTATGATGTCATGTACACCAACCTGAGGGCGTGATCTGCTAAAAATAAGAATTCTGGAAAAAGGTTTTCTATCCGGTTTCTGTTCTACTATCTTATCTTTGATTTTTATGAGTATAATTAAATGCTTGTTTACAGGTCTGTAGACTATATTCCCCCAATAGATCCAATATATTGACCTAACCAGTTATATTACGTTCCTATGTACACTTAGTAAACTTCCTTTCCCAAATGCTGCCATATTAGTTATATCTTACTTTTTCTTCTCTTGCATTATATACTTTGTTTATTACTAGCACATGTAAATTGGTTAACTGCTCTATGAAGTAATGTAACAAAAGGACATATATTTTTATTTGTCTTGTTAATGCTGAATTTGTCTGGTCATGATATCTATTTTTTCTTTATGATTTAAAACTATTGACCTTTTGGGATACTTCTGCAAGTCTTTAATTCTCAGGAGAGCAGAGGTAAAAAGGGACCTTGAATTTCCACAGAGTGTTATATTACCAAGAAATTCCATTACATTCGTGACTATTTTGACGTTGGAAATATTCATTTGTGCCCAAAATACAAAAAGGTACCCGTAACTTATAAGCAGCCAATTTGTCCTTTTCAAATTTTTCTCGCGTCTCTGAATATTTAGTCCTTAGTTTTAACATCTCAGCCAAATGACAATAAATTATTCTTAAGTAGATCAAGAGATCCAGGGCAAAGACGTGTTTTTTAAATAGTAAAATGGACACAGATGCAGTCTCCAATTGTCTGTACGCGTAGAGTAAACAAATGTTAACATGAATGCAATAATTTTCATATAGGCCCCCTATCGCTTTATTATTTCAAAGGTAAGTAAGACCATAGTGTCAAGAACTTAAAATAATTAAATACTTCCAATTTATTTGTGAGGTTCTTACTTTCCAAATTTGTTATTAGTTACTGTGTTCATTTTTAACATCAACATTGCCAATGAGGTCATTAGTAAGACCAGTTAACTTTAAATTTAAATGATTTTCCAATGTGTGTACTTTTCATAAAATGCATTTATGTATAGAGTAAAAGTGCTTTGAGTATGATTTTGTTTGCTTATTCATCTCTACGAATGTGTTTTCCCTTCAAATTTTCTTGACACTAGTCGAACTGTATGGATCAGTCACAATACACAATTTTATTCTGAGATACCAGTTCCTTCAATATATGTACCAATGACCTACGCTGTGCCATAATATAAAGTTCGACTGGAAGAAGAATTAATTTGTTCATATTGTATTTTTCCGCAAGTTCTACTTACTTGAGTGGTCTATAGAGGCATTGCACTATAGAGTTCACATTCTCTAACATCTTTATGAAGGTAATTTATATTTCTTCAATGTCGTTTGTAGACACAGCGATAAGGATTTATACAAAAACTCATGTTCTCTGTTGTGTACGGCTGGTTAAGGAACTGAACGCTGACCAAGTATATATCAATTCATGTGTTTCATGTTAGATATTGTCTTCTGCTTCACTGCTCATCACAATTTTGATCCCTTCAGTAGTAGAATGGTATGGCTGAAGTAACAACCATTAATATATATCTAATCTGGTTGCTACGATGTGGTTACAGTGGCTGCTGTAATACCGGCTGTCATGTGGATGTAATGTGGCTAGTAATAGACTGTGTTTGCATGTTTCAGAGGTCGATTGGAATTCAAATGTAGACATCATGTATTTCAAATTAATTAGAATATTAAATGTATGAAACTGTTGATAATCATAAACAAGACTCCTCTGATAAGTATCGTGTGTTATTTCACTTCACTTAATGCTAGGGGTGCACTTGTGTGCGCATCTCTATTTATTGGTAAACGTCCATGGAGTGTATTTGCCTTCTGTCGTGGTAATTAATATTGTCCGTTTAAGCCAAACACCTGGACCGCATGGTCCTAGGAACATCACTTGACTCTACCAAAAACCTCAGTCTGTTGATGGGTTTCCGCGCTGACCAGATGTAGGCAATACTAAAAAATGACACAATTTCTGTTCCAGTGCTTTCATGCCCATTTAATATTGCCGCGTCGAACAATCACTAATTTGTCTTTCTTTCCACATGGTCGCCAACATGTCGTCTCCTTAAACTTATTGATTTTACGGGTCCGGCTCAGATGCAGTTTTCACTAGCTCTGACCTGAACTTGAACCTTCCAAAATAATGTATTTATAACTTTGGCAATGATATTGGCCACTCCTAGGTGAACTTTAATCATGAAAATACTCAATTATCATGTTCAACTATTTCTTTGGCACGCACATTGTTCAATCAGAACGTTTGCCACTCCTCACCATAAAAATATCGCTGGGAACCCCTCTCAAAATGTGATCGATAATATCCACCAGCTACACAGCCTGTCACTGGGCCCATGCTATACCAGTTAGCCCATCTGGAATCAGCCTCAGGACCCCCAGGATATTCGTGCGCCCAGATAAACCCTCCAGCGTGATCTCCGTAAAGATTCGAGAAAGTCAATCAGCCACCGCACTCTCTTTCCCAGGTTGTGGGAGATGGTGAACCACAATGAACATAATTGTGCAATCCACCTACCAATTTTTTCTATCTGTCAATGATACCTAAATAACCACTACAAAGCCTAATTGTCAGTTTTCAACAGAAACGTGAAGTGTTCCAAATATTGGTGAAGCTTGGTCGTGCCAAATATTACTTCTAAGGCCCCCAATTCATATGTGGAGTAGTTGCGTTCATGAAGATCAATTGTGCAGCTTTCATAAGCCACAGGATACAACACTCCTTCGTATTATTGACTCAACACCACGCTTATACCAAATATAGATGCGTCAATACTTAGGATAGACTCCTATTTAATCTGTGATCTTGAGAACGGGTGGGCTCACCAAACATTATAATAAGTAAATTAAAGCCCAATTAGCTTCGAGACTCCAATAAAACAGAATCTTGATTTTCTTTAAATTATACAGGGGAGCTACCCCCTAAGACCAAAAAAAGTATAAGCCTGCATAAATATCCCGCCATGCCTAAAAATCTAGAAATTTGGTCTGGATGGGGAATCCATTCACAACTCGGGTTTTTTCCTGATTAACTCGAACTTCTCTTAGCAAGACCACATGACCGAGATAATCTATCTAAGGCGCGGTCAGCTTTTATTTAATATATTTACGGTCAAATTAGCTTTTCTCGGCTGTTCAATACCTCTTTTAAGTGAGATTCGTGCTCCGCAATGATATCAGAATACACTACCAGGGCGTCTAAATAAAAAATGACATATTTATACTATATATTAGAAAAAATTACATCTAACAATCTACCTAGAATTCCAATAGCCTATATTGAGTCAAAAATATGTGTAGGGCTTAGACTTTTATGAATTAGAGTTTGGTAATAAGACATATTTAAATCAACCAGAGTGTATACCTTGGCCTAACCCACGTATTAGAATATCATTTCAACTGTTGTCAGAGGTGTGCACTCATATTTTATCTTTTGATTAAGCTTATGGTTGTCCACTACTAACTGCAGCCACCCGGACAAAACAAATGCACTTAGAGTCGTAGGGGCTATTTAAGTGTCGTATGATGCTAGCCTCAATAACTTATCAACATGATCTCTCAACATATTAAAACCAAGAGATACGTAATTATATGGTTTAGGGAGCACGGAAGTGGTGTCTTCTAAAACAATTTCATAAGTAACCACATTGGTTCTGCCTTGATTCTTTGTAAAACCTCAAAGTATTCATCAACAATGTTATGAAAGCCACAGTAACACCTGTCAATTAATTTCAAAGAAGTGTCCCATCCTAAAATTGTTCAATTTCATGTCTCTTCCTCCACCAAATGGAAATCTAACACAATTGTGCTAAGTTTCCGTTTGGTTTTAGATTTATAATGAAGCTCTTGTATTAAATAATCTTCAATGTATGTCGTGGGACCATAAAAACAAGATGGTAAAAGATAAACCCGCCATTTTGGCACACAGCTTGGCCTTCTTTTGCTCTTGGATGAAATTAACATCCTTAGTGACGCCTTCTTTGCTGACTTTTTCACTGATAGCAACAATTTCTTTTTTAATTTCCTCATACAAATCGACTGAGATGACATCGTCTATCAGATCTAAGATTTCTGTGACCTTAAAATTAATTGAAATACCACTTAATTGGGAACTTAAAAACAATACTACATCATTATCGATAGTTTTACGTGACCTAAGTACCCAAAGCGAAGCTTTGATCAAACGACCACGCCCCCTTAAATATTTATGCGGTGGTGACTTGTACTCATGATTAGTGCAGAAGCAAACCACGTTTTTGGGACTAACGCAACCATTGCAATGACTGTCCCCAGCCCACTTATCTGATGCACAGTGGTCCCTGGATACTCTTTTATGTACTTTACTTATGAGTGTCCCTATGCATTTGCCTACATTCCTAGCCTAGTGGATGAATCCCCTATTTCGGTATCCCAAAGTCTAATTTCTTGAGACAGTTCTCATATTCAATTAATATATTACCATTACAAAATATTGTGATGAAAGGTGAAGTTTCTACTAACTTTACTACAAACTAAATACAGTGTATCAAATTTTAACTCTGTGATGCACTCTCACCTATGCTTATGATAAAATCCTGAGCTTACAAACCACCTGACTTGTCCCTAATACTTGATAAACTTAATTTTAGCAGTATGGATGTTCTGAATGATCGGGATCATGGGGACCTCAGTCTCTTTACTGCAACAGTAACCTAGTGGAAAGTGAAAGCACGCACACCACACAATCACCTGTCGAATTAAATCATTGGGAAGTGGTTTCAGCACTATCCGCGTTTATTGGGCCCCCTGAAATATCCTTTCAGCGACTTATGGCATGAAGTTGTGATGGCACGATCCCCACGGCCGGTATCATGCCACTTACTTTGCGCTTCAAATGGAACCACTGGCTCGGACTTGGCAGGCTTCTCTCCTCTTGGAGCTCCTGAAGTGTTTGGTGCACGTTATTCACGACAGAAAACACAAGTTCTGCTACCATCTTTTATGTGCCAACCCCTAGACCACATGGTCCTTGTTACAGCACCTAGCTTTATAAACCACCTCCACCTGGTGATGTGTTTCCACACTGACCAATTGTAGGGATTACCAAATAAAGGCACAATTAATGATTCATTGCCTTAAGGTCCGTTTAATATTGCCACTTTGTACCAACGATAATTAGCTTTCCTTCCCATGTTGCCAACAACAGTATCTTTAAACTTGTGTGTCTGAGCAGACGCTCTGCTATTTCCTATGGTTGGTACAACTCTCCTACGTCAAGTGACTGGTGTCAAACCACCGACCCTCCAAGACAAGCTGGGATAAACTACACTGGTGAAGTCTGGGGGTGATATCACAAGAGATACAACTAAAGCTAAATCTGTACCGCAAACAAATGGTGCCTGCCGAACAAATAATAAACTAACCTATTGTGATATTTGTAGGGATGTACAAACCAGTATTGCCAGCTATTCTTTGTAAAACTTCATATTATAGATGAACACTTAGACTTATAATTCTCTAGTAGTCAACACATCACCCAAAACTATAAACATATTCAGAAAATTATTACTTCTTGTTGCCCTGCTAATTGTCATACCAACGTGTAGAAAGACTGGTAATTTCTAGATTTTGTTGAAATATCTGTGTATCTCTTTTTGTTTCTTGACGTGATGAAACGTATTTGTACATTAAAATATGGGTTAAGACTATATCTCTATTATTTAATTCTGAATAATTATTTAAGTGGTTAAATATTATATAAGCAATGCATCTCTTAATGAAATAATACTACTTCAATTAACATAATTTAAGATATGCTCTCTCAGTTATGATCCTGTAAAGTTCTATCTTCAAGTGTACTGAGGATGGTCTTTCCTAAATAGCAATAAACTTCTGGATACATTACATACATCTCAATTAGAAGTGTACCAATGATAATACATTTCTAATGTTTTGAAAAGTTTATTTTTTTAAATAAATTTGGTTAGCATGGGAGATTTAGAAGAGAAAGCTGGATAGTTCATGATGTGGTGAGCTTAGATATACTCAGTCTCCAACCTATGCATTATCGGCCATTTCTATACTTCATATGCTATCACTTGAAAAGGAACAGATATCTTTAGCAGATAGAATAATGATCCTTATACTACATTTTCTATAGTTTTACCAGTATCAGATATATGTGATCCAAAAAGAGTAATATTCTCTCTAGTCAATGTGCTATCATAATATACGAATTATGCAATATATAATTTAAATAACAATGTGGATAGGAATTGTATTTGTTTATCAAATGAGTTATTTTCCTAAACCAGATATTACTGGCATATCCTTTAAGGTACCTTTGTATATGTAAGTATAAATAAACCATTGTTTCTTACATCTGTTGGCACGTGAACTAAACTTAAGGCTCTTCAAGACTGGTTTGTTGGTCGGATAGGTCAAGGTTAGACTACATGGTCAACTTATAGGAGGATGTCCTAAATTGGTTTTCACTCATCGCTAAAGCATATTCTTTATTAAAGATACAGAAGTTCTTACTTAGATCTGTACCAAGCAAATAGTGGATAACTAAAGCTAGGTGAGAACCAAACCTGACATGGATTGACTGAACAGCTTGACCCTGACCAAAAACGAGCCTAAGGCCATCTCTGCTTGTAAACGACTCCAAACCACTATGTGGAACACCGGTGTTCCTGGTGGAAAGAGGCATTCTTTCTCGAGAGTACATCTAGGCTCACCACATCATGAACTCTCCAGCCCAATCATCTGCTAGTTGAAAGCTTGCTCAGGGTAGCCTGGGGAAAATTATCCATTCTTTTTTCATGGTCATTTGAAAGAGGAATTGATTAACGTCGTAAAAGGAAATTTAAAACTCAACCTCAGATGCAGCATTGGTATCTAACGCCAAGAAGAATGAACGTTGCCAGGGGTCCACCAAGAGGCGACACCCTGTAGCGATTCTTGGTGAGTAGATCTGAGAAATCAAATCCCTTTTCTGTACACTCCCCCATATCGGGAGAGCATCCGGTCTGATGCTACCACTATGAGAGAAGTAGACTACGTCTTAAAAAAGTAACATATAGTTCACCAACACCAGACTCAACGTTACCCACTGACCCCCTCCTCCATCCGGTCTGATGCTACCACTATGAGAGAAGTAGACTACGTCTTAAAACAGTAACATAATAGTTCACCAACACCAGACTCAGCGTTACCCACTGACCCCTTCCTCTCAAAGAATGTGTTAAATATCTTTCTCTAAATAATTCTACGTTCAAAGCACATCGCATGAACGTATAGTAAGAGCGGTGCAAATAGATAAAATACAGCATTGTTTTATACTAGCGCGAGAACTGAGTCAGTGTCAGTCAATGACACAGGTAATTTGCACATTATAATTATTTTAGTCTTCCAATATTTTGGTCAAATACTTCTCTAACGTGCACATTTTTGTTTGTAAAATGTGTCAGACATGTTTCAACTAGACAAAGATTTTAATCCAAGGAGGTTAGCCACAGGGTATTAATCCACTTCGCCCAGTAAGCCTATCAATATGGGATAAAATACTCCATTCTAGCCATTTATCTGCCGTACATTAGTTTTCCAATAAGAAAACACATATACTAGAGCTAGTGACTTTAGCTTGTGTCATTGCGAGAAAGTTTGGCCTAATAATATTTGTTACTTATGATTATTACTACACATTTCTACCATTATTGTTAGATAAAGTTCTTCATATATTAAAATTAGTTCACCTTATAGATCTATAATATATATTTTGTATGCAATTTAGAAAATCTTTTATGATTCTCAGTAAATATATATATTGCATAGCAACTACTTGAGAATACAATTTGTAAACACACGGAACATAAGTGGAATTAATCTTATATGATAAATGATAATAATAATAAAAATAATCATAACAACAACAATAATAATAATATAAATAATATAGAAAATAAAATTTGGAGTCTAAATATATTAAACAGCTAAAGATATCTAATGATTTAAGTATGCTATAATATACTACCGAAATGAATATTATAAATGGTAATTAATTACAGTATCATTGATATTTTTCTCAATTAATATTGTTTCTAGGAGGACATCAGTTTAACCACGTGGATAAAATAAGGTTTTTCTGTTTGATACAACAAATTTGTGTACGACATGTTATTTATATGTGTTAAAATAACCAGGTACAGTACGTGGATTATATCAATACCTGGAGAGTGTTTATAAAATGACTCTCATTGAACTAGGGTGAACGTGTACAAGATAAGTGTTTAAATCACAAAAAATATCCTATATATTTTGTATCAACAGCTCAGGAATGTGTGTGTAAGATGTGTGAGACATTAGAAACGCAAGATCACGTATATTTATTTATATTCCTATTGCTACAATCTATATTTGGTGTTCATGAGGTACCATCAGTATTACGTACGTACATTACCTTTCATAAATATATTGAATAACACAGGAAAAGGATATTTTAGTTATTATGCGTGAATTAAGGAGGGATGTACGATTACTCTAGTCATGTCATGATATTATCATTCGGGTTAGAAAGTGCACGTTAAACACTTCAAATAAATAATCTATAAAATTACTTTAGTTTCTAGATAATCAACCATTTATTATTTTAGTGATTAATATTTTATGATTAAGAATATCATTAATAACAAATATTATTAATTTGAAAATGTGTTAATTATGTATAGGAACGTAATGGCATAACATAATTTAAATAGTGCATGTAGCTTACAGACACAACATAATTATAACTTATGTCGTTATGGTGAATTAACTTGATCTAGTGTGTCATGCGTACTTTGTCAGTTTGGAAATAAATTCACCAGTGAGGTTATGTTGTTTAAATGTTTAGAACCACGTTGATATTTGAATCTTTAAAACCGCTTATAGTTGACAAGTAGCTAAGCAGAGACGGATATTTGGCTAAAGAGGGCTACTTTTGTATAACCCACTGTAGTAAGCCCAAATATTATTTAACATTTAGTTTAGTATGTCTCTCAACTAAGTATTAATCTGTTATTATTATTATTATTATTATTATTACCGCGTCTTACTACCCGTTCGGGTTATACGCACTTACGCTAATGTGTAATGTTAGGGTGATTGTGAGATGAAATGAAGGACCTACAGTTTAACGTGGAATCCGAACCACGGTGGAGGCCTGGCATTCCCCACATTCACAAGATGTCTTGTCAGAGGTGAAGGAAGGGTTTGGTAATCAGATAAATCTTTGCCGGGACCGAGGATTAAACCCCGGCCGCCAGCACAGAAGTCTGACACCTTACCCCTAGACCGCCAGGTCACCGATATTAACCTATTAACCTGTATAGTTTCCACTACCTCATTAAGTTTAAATGTATAAATTCCTTTGTAGCATAGAATAAGTTTCATTCAAACCTTGATCAGAAGGCCTCTCATGGATATTCTCTGTCCCTCTCTGTCTATCTCTCTCTCTCTCCCTCTCTCCCCCTGTTGGTAATTGGAACAGTGGGGGTTAATGGAGCAACCAGCGATGAGGACCATTCGAGGGGGGTCCAATGGGTTTGGGGGGTGGCGGAAATAGCGCAGTGCCGACAACTGTTGGATAAAATAAAAAAAAAAGAGACACGCGCTTAGACTGTGTCAGTGTATGGATACATGATTTTTTGTACTTTTTACATCGGAAGTTATAGACATCTATTTGGAGATGACTCAATTTAAAAAGTGTTATAATCTAATTATCTATGTTGACTGAAAGTGTTTTAAATATGAATTTTGTGAATTCCATTTGAAACTAACAAACGCTCTACATATTTTAATTTATTTAGGTATCTATCCTACAAATATATAAAAATGAGGCTGTGTCTGTCTGTCTGTCTGTCTGTCTGTATATTTGTTGCTCAATCAAGCCTAAGCCACCTTACCAAATGGGATGACATTTCGCATGGATAAAACTTGGAGAATTGGTTTACAGATTGACCTAAAAATGGTTTTTTTTAATATTATATCTTATGTTTTATATAATCACCAAATTAACTGCAATCCAAAGAATATTTACAGAATAATTTCATTCTTTAATCTAAAGAGACACTATATTTTGTTTTGGATTAACATTAGTGGCCAGATTGTGTTTCTTACATTTCAGGATAAGTGAACCTCCGACATATTGACCAAATATCTGGATCCATTGGGGCTCATTATAATCTGAGTTGACCTTACGCAGAGATATTGAGGCCTTAAGCCCCGTAACCTCCAGTGTTTGTAGTTACAAACCCAAGAAAATTATAAAAGGCTCTTTTCATGACTACTTAGTGAAACCCCAAGTTGTAACCTCAGACGTGGGCCTACTCTAACATGTTCATCCTAAGGATCTGCACGACGTGACCAGGGGGAAGTACATTTTTAAGCTTATCTAAACGAGAAATTTTAATTTTAAATAATTAGCAATGGAAATACGTAGATATTGTAACTTTAATTATTTTTGTACGTCCATATTGAGCCCGACACATTAATCATGGTGACCACCTATTTGAGTAAATACTGTAATGAAAAAAAAACTTTTTACAGCGTGAGAGAAATATGTATTATCTTTATATTTTTTATATATAACTTACTTTGTCTAGTATCGAGTGTCTTCTGACATCTTATGCTGTAACAACAATAGTTAACATCAAGATGTATAGAGATTGTGTTTTTGTTGGGCGCCACTCCTAGTATCTAGGAGAAAAATAATAATCAAAAGAAAACAAAAATTACCTCGGCTGATTCAGTCAGTGGCACTACGACTCTCAATACTCGAGACCACTAGGTAAACTTAAAACTAAAACATGAACAATTTAGATAAAATGAATTGTTGGAGCAAAATGTAATTTTAGACTACAATAAAAAATAAATGTTTAAAATAACAATTGTTGGCTTTTTTGTGGATTTATTATTGTTTCCCTTTTTACCTCATCCCAAGCCTACCTATGGAATTCCGGGTAATTATAATTCTAAATTAACAAAGTATAGAACAGCATTGTTGAAACCAAAAATAAGAGAAATAATATATAATCAATAAAATTAATAATTAGACATAAAATAGAAATGTTAATTAATTCTCTGCATTATTCTGGCTTTCTGAAAGTTCGTAATTCTGATTTTGATAGGAGAATAATAATAATTTAAAGTTGAAGAGTTTGTTTGACCTCACCCATTAATAATTAGTCCATATTGAAACAATTTGTTTCACTTTAGTAATTCGAATTCTTACACAATTTAAACGAAAAAAAATAGTCTAGTTCTTGCACACACACTTAGCTTTCCATTTTACCACTTGTACTTTAATTTACAACCTTTAATTCACTTTGAAATAATTTTAATTAGGAACTCCACAGAGTTGGCTCCATGTTAGACCAACACCGTAGAAGAAGACCTCGTCTCCTATTGAAAATATTCCAAAAATCACATTTAAAAATGTTATATCCATACTTCCAAGTCCAAAGAGAAAACTAATATATGAAAAAACAAAAGATGAAATGTTGGCTGTGGACTAGAGATAAAAATCAAATAAAATGCAGGTTTAATATAAATATTGAAATTTAACCCAAAGAATGTGAACAATGTTTTCACAAAAGAATTAAATGTTTATTTCCTTCTGTCAAAATTAAACAGAGCGCTCGTTTTGAGTTATATACATCGAACTTTGTTTTTTCTTTTCTTCGTCTTTTACAATCACGAGGTCCGCTACTCACTTGCGCATGCGTTAAGACAAACATGGCTGACGTTCAAAATGAATACCAGAGTCAAACACACTTCTTAAAAGGATAATTAATATGTTTAATGAAAGTTAAGTGTTCTTCTTTAAATCAAAATTCCTTATTTAAATTATTTAAAACAATGTTTTACGTTGTTCCTTCCATCCTTTTATTTTATTTAATAGATCTAAATAGTATTATTAGCATACGAGCCGATCTTGGGTCTTTTTGTAAACAACTTCTAAATAAATAAAAATAAAAGTCAGGCGGGTAACCGGTGGACGAACTTTTAAGAGTTTAATTTCACTCGAAAATAAATTGGAAATTGTTCACAAAAAGTAGAAAACATAGGGAAATACAAGATAGGGTGGCAGATTACGTCACAATACAGAACTAACAAACATAAGAATCTGAAACTTGATATTCACCATGTTATCTGGGAAACCTTAGTTTTGGTGACTAACCACAATTTGAACCTGACGTATTAAACTGCTTTATCTCTGGTGCGAAAAGATTTCAGACCAAGGACTATGAATATATTAAACATTGTATGATTATTTAAGGAAACATATGAATGTATACCTCTGATTTTAAATTTTTACATTTTTCCTAGTAGTTATATAAATATTAAATGTGATAATTATTCAGGCTCAAACCATAGTACTGATAGTGATGTTGAGATTTCGCATGGATATATCTCGAACGTTCGGTTAATAATTATGTTGGATTATAACAAATTACTTCAGTCACTTAGTTTCAAAATAGCAGCTACTAAACACTACTTTTTAGCCTTTTTCTCAGTTTATGGTTTTGGATTGTACTGGACCTGCTTTTAAAGATTCCTTTATTATAATGAACATTACAGCTTTCTTGAAAATAATATTGTGTTTTTTAATATTATTTTTAGCATGTCCTGAGCTATAACTCCAACTATGGAAAGCCTGATAATGGGAACCAATTTATCGTATTAATAATATGGAATGTTTATTTGTTGTTGTATTATGCATGTTTGTTTATATATGTGTGTGTCTGTGTGTAGGCGCTATAACTTAAAAGCCAAGCTACATAGAATGTTTACATCATACTAATATATAATAATAAAATGGTTCTGTTTGTTGCTCATTTACATACAAAGCACTGTATTTATAAGAAGAGAATGATAAATAAATACAACTGACATAAATTTACTGGAATTACTTCAAATATGACAATAATTCTTAAATATGGTCATTTTTAAATCGATATTGGTGGAATGGGGGATTTCAAGATTTCCATTATTTAAAAGACTACTTCCCAATCTGTTAGAAGATTTACATTTTTAGGTAGACACAACCTTAAATAGGTATATGATTCTTAACATATAAAATTTAAAGACCAATATTAATACAATTTTAGGCATGTACAATTATTTGCAAGATATAAATTTCCAAAACTTGTGGTGGAAAATTTAAATTTGACAGGAAAGTGGATGAGCTGCTCTTAAGTTTTATAATAGTATTTGGATTTTATGATAGAAGGGAGCTCAAATTACTAAAACAAATAAAATTAAATACTTCTATGTGTAGTGGGAAATTGAAAATTAATATTTGCTATCAGCTATTAATAAATTTATGAGAATTTTAAATTGTAATATTGAATCCAAGTAATGGGGGGCTTAAAATTTCACGAAGTATTAGAAAATACATCTTATTTGTGGTTAAAAATTAAAATTTAGCTTCTAATAAGGACGAATCTTTCTCATTAACAGAATACTATTTCGTGTAAGCATTTTATTAAAATGTGATGCTTATTTTTCCAATAAGTTTATTTGTTATAATGTATATAATTCATTTTTACGTAACTCAATATCGCCCTAAGACATATTGCGTCCGTTTTTTTAATATGTTTTTTGGCTATATCTAGTTTCAAAAGTGATTTTTTAATTTGTTGTTTTACACTTTTAGCTTAGTATTGTCATTTTTTTCTTGAAATTGTGCATGAAAAATTCAAATACTCCTAAACAATCTAGAGATTTTATATTTGGTTTGAAAATTTTCTCCACAAGCCTTGAAAATGAATTATTTCTTTTTCTAAACTGAAAATATCTAACAATTATAATATAGAGCTTTAATTTAATTTAACTGCTAACAACCAATTATTTATGATATTTTATTCTTATTTGGTTTTTTTAATACCACCAACAGGAAAGAGTTCAACTTGTATATAGATAAACGATAACTCAATCTTTAAAATAAATATAGTCTTTTAAAACATACTTAGGTATTATTCTTACAGTGTGTTTTAGCCATTTACTTTTAACGTTTTGTAACACAATTTGAACAAAAAAAACCTTATAAATAATTATAATTTAAGATTTTGCTCTTTTCCCTGTGTTAATTTTATATATTAAAAAAGAACATATTTTTTTCCCCGTGTAAATAAATCAATAGTAGACAAACTAGTCCAAAATAAAAAGAGTCTTTTAAATCTGCAATATGATTTTAATTGAATAATTTAAGCGTGACAAAATTGTGTGATTGGGAATTAGTTAATTTATTAAAAGTTTTTTTGTCACACTAACAGTTCTTATGTGTAATCACATTGGTCAGTATCAGAAACATGCAGCCTGGTGTTACCTTCCCACGAAGAAACCTAACAAAATGAAATATTTTAAGGAAAAGTTGTAAATGGAGTCACCAGTGAAAACCTTTATTTGTTTTTCCGAGCTCGTCACGGACACTATTATTGTGAATTTCACAAATTACACCTTTAAAATCATCTTTAATTTTTAATTCTGTATATTATGATGGAAAGCAAGCCACACATCCTGTTTCCCATTTTTTTAAATGCCACACTACTCAAATTTGAGTGCACAGGGGCTTAATATAATAAAAATATTGATAATCTTCTAAATAAATTGTTATTTAAAATAATCTAATAAAAACTCAATTACTCTGAATGTAACGTGTTAAATAACGTATTCCCACGTTCACTCAAAATAACATATATATGATTAACACTATAAATACAAGAACTAATAAATTGTAATAATATGTGGCAGATATTAACTCACAGTGAAATCATGTTGCTGGAAACGCCCAAACTTGAGGAAAGTGCCCAAGTTGACTGCTCCTGGAGGTTCAATAGAAGGACATCTTACTCGCTGTCCCCACTTCTATGAAATGACAAAGTTGCCTCCCTGTTTTGTAATCAGCACCATCTTTTAGCGATATTTGTTTTTCTGCACAATCCTGAAAACGTCAGTCCTTTTTGTATAAAACAGCCATCCCTCGCTTCACATTTTGTATTTAATTGTAACGATTCGTTGGAGGAGCATCCTGGTCTTGAAGCAAGGATCAGCGAAATATGCTACTCGTGATCGATATGTGTGAGGCGTCGATCTCTCCTCTTCAACCTAGATATACTGTCACTATGCGTATTAGTATTAACAATCTTTGATAGAATTGTTACTCTTTGTTTCTTTATCCATATGACATAACTTTGTATGTCAGAGTTTCTGTCTTGTTTTCTATGCCCATATGGCAGAGTTTAGAATGTTAGAGATCTTACTTTATTTTTATATATGTCCATCTGACATTGTTAAAAATACCTGGAAAATATCCAGACGCCCTATACAGTATAGCCATGCTCCAGCTAACTTAATGCTTAGTATCATATTAGGGTATAAATCAGGTTATTTATCGCTATGTTCCCTGACCTAGTTGGGTCTTTGACTGGTACCACTATCTAAAATGTCTAATGATACAACTTTCTTCAGTGCTCAACTTATGGGAGTGCTACTAGTCTAGTGTAGGGGCCCGTGTGGTATAGTTAATTGTGTACTACAACCTTCAGGCGCCGTTTGTATTTGTTAGTGTTTGACTGTAATCAATAGTTATCATATGTCCAAACTTGTGTAGAATGTTAAATATACTTTTGAAAGACCAGGCAGTAATATTGGGGAATAGACCGATCATAGTATATTAACAGCCTAGAGTCCTGGTAGCTCGCCATTAACTATTTGTAGACCTATAGTTCCTCTTCTAGGAGCGTATTCCTTGTATCTCATAGCTCAATATGGGGTTAGTTCATTTAACTACCAACTTAGTAACTCTTTAAACTAGGACTTTCTAGAACTTGGTATCGTTAACTATTATCCACGTATATACCTTTCAGGTAAAAGTCTAGTAGCAGCAAGACTGGACAGTTGTTATCTGTTGTTGTTTAACCTTATATTAATATTGTCTTCCTATTTAAACTGCTGTTGTGTTGAGGCAGACACACCTTCGTAGTGGATGTGTGTTAGTTCTACTTTATCGAGTTACTCCCATTCCTAATATAGATTCTACCATACTTGTGTTGATAGCAGGTGTTCTACTACAAATGTTCCCTATTGGGATAACAATGTCGATAGTAACAAATTTAAATTATCTTAATAAATAAAGGACTGTCTTGTGTAATATCTCGGGATGCCATCTACAATTCTATCAACGTGTTTAAATTTAAATAAACTAATTTGTTAAACTTGTATATATCTTATATGTTTGTTCCTTCCCTTCCTTGATTAAATATATTTCTAATTGTATTCATCTCTTCTTCTTCTATTAGATATGTTTCTAATTGTATTCATCTCTTCTTCTTCTATTAGATATGTTTCTAATTGTATTCATCTCTTCTTCTTCTATTAGATAGGAGAGGTGGTGATTCATGAGTAAAAATATTTCTCAGTAAAAAGTGTCCTCACTGGACATAGTCGGATTTAAATACTAACTGTTTAACTAAGAGCCATAGGTTTTGTGATTACCGACAAATGTTTTTTGCTAGGACCCAATTTGTAAAGCTCGTTTTAGCCTCATTTGGGTGAAATTAGACAAGACAATTTTTTAATAGGTTTCCCCTACTCTCTCAAATTGATATTGGTAGTATTTTATATTGAATAATTTCAGGTATCTTTCATAAAAGAGCAAACCTGTACCACCTCTTCTTTCACTTACGTGAGGATTTGATCAATGCATGTGTTTCAGCTGATTGGCACTTATTGACACTTGTTGACACTTGTTGTTTCAAGGATTCCGAGCGTTATATAATTATATCAGAAATTCCCCAACATTCGTGGCTTTAATTCGTACGTCTTAACATACAGTTTATTTGGTATATTTTTATTTAAGGATAAGAGACGACAGGAATATGAGAAGGGAAAGAAATAATGAAAATACCGTTAAAATACACCTGGAAAAACCTCAATGCATTGAACCAACATTCGAGCAATTACTTCACCTTATTAAGGAATCTTAATTATATCTAGTACGCCTTTTTCTACAAAGTAATGACTCGCTTAAAACTGTCAAGCATCATTAGGACCAACTGTTCCATAAAATTTACTATTTATTATCAATACACTATATTCATTAATTAAAACCTCGAATTTATCAATCTTCTTCAAATTGAGGGTTTTGAAAATAGTTTGTGAAAGTTGAAGGGAAATGAAATCATTTCTGTTGCTATATTTCCTTAAAGTTGTGATTAATCCACTCCGGTCCTTCCTCCAGGATGTTCACTCTGCATTCGTGTATCTGTGATTCCCCTTCTATTTCCTGGTTAGGCACACACCAGTTTAATAATAGACATGTATTTCTCTCTCCCGCTGTTTTCAATACCTCTCACTGTAGTGCCTATTCTATATCTAAAAAAACATTAACAACTCCCTCCATATTATTTAATCACAATCTGTCAAAAATCTTCTTAGATTGGCCTGTCTCTCAAATTCAAATTGTTCTTATTTATCTGAACAAATCTATATTTTATTTGTTAATTCTCTAGGATGCATCTATAGACACTTATAAAGAATTGAGTTGAGAATATTTCTTAAACATAAATTTTACCACAATCACTTTTTAAACATGTTCTAGCTAGATTGATTTCAAAATAACTTGACACATGATATTAAACAAAATTCTTACCACCTGCAGAAACATCTATTGGGTCTAAAGTGAATTCTTTCAAACACAACATTTGCTTTACTTTGAATACTTGGGAAGAAATATAAAACGATCAGAATTGTACATCTCAGCCACAAGTCAGATGCAAGCTTTTTCTTAAAAATAACTAATAAACGGGTGACCTGGTGGTCTAAGGGTAAGGTGTCAGACTTCTGTGCTGGGAGTCCGGGGTTCAATCCTCGGTCCCGGCACAGATTTATCTGATTACCAAACCCTTCCTTCACCTTTGACAAGACATCTTGTGAATGTGGGGAATGCCAGGCCTCCACCGTGGTTCGGATTCCACGGTAAACTGTAGTTCCTTCATTTCATCTCACAATCACTCTACCATTACACATTAGCGTAAGTGCGTATAACCCGAACGGGTAGTAAGACGCTGTGCTAATAATAATAATAATAATAATAATAATAATAAACTAATAAACATATCAATATATGTATCTTTACTACATTTGTTCAGTTTGGGTTGATTATTTTGATGATGATGTTGTGTTCGACCCTAAGTATGTTTTGATGAGCTTCCCATCCATCTGTAGCTGGGCATGCTCTCATCTCTTCGGCTGGTTAGTGATGCTCACACCATCTGGTTGAAATCAAATGTTCTATGTATGTTCAGAAATTATGGTAGTTCTCCGTTGTTTTCGACACTAGAATGCTGCCATTGAGTGAGGAAGACCCTAACAATTTGTCTTGGAAGTTATTCTCACATGCCTTGCAGGGATCTTGAACATACCTCAATCGATATATTTACTTTTCAAAGGAATTTGCGCTGATAAACTTATATCGCTTGGTCAAATCCGTTGACCTCGGCTGGACTTTAAACAACGACCCTCGAGTCCTGGGTCGAGGCACGCATTCTACACCAACAAAACTGAGGTCGACCATATAGGGTTGAAAATATATTTTCTCCACTCCCATTGTATAACATTGAAAAAATATAAATACTTTTTTATCTTTCTAAAATATAACTAATAACATATAAGTTGGTTGGATACTATGAAATAATTTCCAAATTTAATAAATTATTTTTATAGTTACCCATGGAAGCTTCTTCCATGATTTAAAATGTGATTTAAAGTTGTGAGCACTAAATTTGGGTTGAGTAATATATGAATATTGTCATTAAAAGAACATTACTTACTTAATATAAAATGTATTACCTCCCTTACAAAGGTAAGTCTCCTATCCCTACCTTGAGCTAGTTCTATCCAGTCTACCTCATTAAACCCTACCTCTTTCAGGTCAGTTTTAATGATATCCTCCATCTGCGTCTGGGTCTTCCCAATTGCTTTGCCAGCCAGTACCCTGAACAAGGTACCCCATCACCCCATTTGCGTTGCGTGTCTTGCTCAACATAATATATAAGATTTTATTACCCTAAAATGTAATATTATGAGTACAGGATGTGTAACTCATCATTAGGTAACCTCCTCCTAGACCCACTAGACTCACCCCTTTCTGAACCAAATATCTTCCCAAGCACCTTGTTTTCAAATACCCTAAATTTAGTCTCGTCATGTAAGTTTAGGAAACGGTTTCACACACGTAGATAACAAACAGGAAAACTGTTGTTTTTGTAATATTCTGAGTCTTATAATCTTATACTTCAAAGCAGGCGAGATGTCAAAAACTTACTGACGGAGCTATAGTATGCATTTCCAAAATGTATTCATTTCTTAATTTCCAAAATAATATTGTTATTGCTAATTAAAGATATGTATATATATAAACTCATTAGCCCTGTCAAATGATATGTTGTTTGCAGTGACCTCTGAATTATCGACTTCAATCTGTATTCTCTGTGTAAACATATACTTAAGCTTTTCATCGTTCAATTATAAACCTATTTCTTACTATCATTTGACACCCAGGTTGTTTTCTACTGCACATAGATATTTAAAGTGACTAGATGGTATACACCATATGTGTTTTCAATAAGCTTTATTATTTGAACAATTAATTTAAGAAATGCATTCACTAGTTGTCTCCACAACAATAAACATACTCTCCTTTACACATAGCATATGGTCGTACTCCTTACAACATTGACTGGGAGCTCATTGATGCGGTATTTGATAGATACACTACAGGTCATTTTATATTTGAATGTCTACTTTTCTTCCTTCCTACATCTCAATATCGGCCATATTGCTCCTAAACATTCCACGAATCTTTATTTTGTTCGTGAAAGTCGTTATTACCCCATTCGTTAACATTCACTAAGAAAACACTCTTTCATACTTACCCACTTCAAATAAACTATAAAAAGGTTTGTATTGGTTCTCATATACCCCCACATGACGACTAAACTTTTGACTCTATCAGGATTTAAAAAACAGTTTTATTAATAAATAATTTAATTTATCTTGATAACAAATTTATATTTATGAGTGGTTATTGAAACAAAAGTACCCCGTTTGAATACGTATCTTCAAATTCCATGCAGGTGACCTGGTGGTCCAGGGGTCAAGGTGTCGGACTTCTGTGCTGGGGGTCCGGGGTTCAATCCTCGGTCCCGGCAAAGATTTATCTGATTGCCAAACCCTTCCTTCACCTCTGACAAGACATCTTGTGAATGTGAGGAATGCCAGGCCTCCACCGTGGTTCGGATTACACGTTAAACTGTAGGTCCTCCATTTCATCTCACAATCACCCTACCATTACACATTAGCGTGAGTGCGTATAACCCGAACGAGTAGTAAGACGCGGTGCTAATAATAATAATAATAATAATAATAATAATAATAATAATAATAATAATAAATTCCATGCACACGTTTGATAATTTTTAAGATTTGTTTTTGTTTCAGGTCATTCTTATATATCTTTTCATTGACCTCGCTCTCTCTCTCTTACTAGTTGATAATTGATATTTTCATTTGTCGTTTTTATTTTTATAGCCTTTTCCCTTGTTATTGTATCGATTGTTTGTTCTTTCTCCCGCCATTTCCCATTTCTACTTATCTTCCTGTCCCCGTCCCAACCGATAAAAGCCACCGTGCTCTCAGTTTGTCTTTCTTCTTTCTTTTCTTCATTCTATGGTCAAACGAATTCCACGTCCTCTGGCTCAAAATACTCGCACTGTGTCAAATATATCTCATAATATCTCTTTCTATTCAGCTTGTGGAATAATTTAATTATTTATTTTAAAATATTAATTATACAGAATTGAAATGCATTACTATAAAATTAAATGGCATGGTGCATTGCACAGGTATCTATAATTCTTAAGATTTATGAAACGATATAATATACATGGCTACGGAAAAATATGTCAAAAAGAACATCACATTCTACCAAGTATCATAATTTGAATAAAACTATACTCTGCCATAGAAACATATTGAGAAAAATAGTGCATCTATGGTCAAGTAACATAATAAAAATACATTTCAAATACTGCCAATTAAAAAATATATTGACCAATAACTCAGAAATAATTGCTTTTATAAAAATATATTTAAACTGAAGTTTATTATCATTTTAATAGTACAACAACTTTGATATATTAATTAGTTATTATTTATCTTAAATAGTTGTGGAAATGTATATTTTAAATACCAAACTGGAGGTATCCGCTTATGTGAAGTACTCTCCTAATTATTTTCCTCGAGGAACGAGAGATTCCATTTTGTTTGTCATGCTAAACATTGCCAGAAAAGTTATTAACACCAAATATCAAGTCTTAGACCGATATACAGAAAAAGGTATATATTCTTTTTTCAGAAAAGTTTGTGCCAGCTTGTTTATGAATGATAATTATGTAATCTATAATATAAACTTAGATTTAAAATATACGCTTTTTATTGATAATTTATAAAAATATTTACCAAGATTATTTTTTTATAATCGCGTAGATATTAGAATAAATTTTCATAGTTTTATATATATATTATAATTATAAATGAAGGTTTTATTAATGTAACGATTTGAAGGGAATTCTTAAGCCATTTCAGGATTCACTTTAAGACAAAGTAATTTAGCTAATCTTTTAAAATACATTGTTAAAGCATAAACAAAGCATCATGAATATATTCCTTTCTCTCTGTCACTAAAATCTTGAAACTCATGCTGCCAGAATTCTACCCCAATTCTTAGCGTTGCGCTCAGTTTATTTCAAGTCTATTGCCTCCACGCACCGCCACATATGTCAATAACAACAAGTAAGAGTGTGTGTTATTATATTCTCAGATTAATATCTCGAGACAGAAGATGAGTCTGTGTCATATCATTTGTTTGGATTCGGAGATCACAATAAAGTTAAACATTAATCATAATCTAAAGGCCGTAGTTTTCATTATTACAAAACTTCCTCTCTAATATAAAAAAGTAAAAATGCTAGGTTCGTTATGGTAAGAATTATGTAATGTTCTTTTGTTACTCGGTCTTATTCTCTGTGGATAATGAAATAAAATATCCCCCATTTTCTCTTTGGAATTTTACCTTTGTTATTTAGATATTAAACCTGTTAATCTTATATTCATTAGTACATTTATTTTAAATTAATATCCCTTGAGTTGAGCCACTAAACAATACACATTTGAGCGCCCGCCATAATGAAACGGATAATCTGATTGGATAACACTGTAACATTCGTTCGCTATGGAAGGTAGCAGTCGTATCTTGCATTATATTACTATGACATAGCTCTTAAATAGACTCATAGTGTAATTTGTCAAAGTTAGACTAATACTGGTCAGGTTAAATGGAGTCTATTTATTTGTTAGGCCTAGGCCCAAATAATGTCTACGCCCAGTATTGTTAAAACACGTCCACTTATTAACCAGCTGTCACGGAACAAACATCTCGACAGACGGATGAAATGCCAAATGTGCATGACCATACCTTGTTAAATTGTTAAAAAATAGGACACCTGGTCCTAGCAACAGTATATATAAAACTAGAGACTTCATTTTAAGAACAATGATAAACTAAGAAATGATAGTTAAATTATTTATTTATGTTTCAATTTGTGGCTCGTGAATTGTTGTATAGATGTTCTAACAGGATACAAGCGATGCATTCACGCTAACAGTATTAATTTCCCCTCACTTCCTTTACCCCTCATACAAAATATACGCTCTATGATAGTCTTAAAATATTTCCAAAGGTTTCATTTATTCATTATTTAATATGTCAAATATGACATATATTCATCAAAACCTCATAAAAATATATCAACTTAAAAGATATCTATACAGTATTGTGTTTAAAATATGATAATTTAATTGTAAGTAATTTTTTTAATGTATGTAAATAATATAAATTATTATTAGTACCGCGTCTTACTACCCGTTCGGGCTATATGCACTTACGCTAATGTGTAATGGTAGGGTTATTGTGAGATGGAATGGAGGACCTAGAGTTTAACGTGGAATCCGAACCACGGTGGAGGCCTGGCATTTCCCACATTCACAAGATGTATTGTCAGAGGTGAAGGAAGGGATTTGATAATCAGATAAATCTGTGCCGGGAGCGAGGATTGAACCCCGGCCACCAGCATAGAAGTCTGACATCTTACCCCTAGACCACCAGGTCACCCTAAATAATATAAACGCAACTTAAAAAGTATAACGATTATAGTATTATTTCCCAACGCAAAAAGGTCCCATCTTAATTACCCAAAAGCATTAGATATTAAGTTTAAGAGTTGGAGGGGGAGGAATTATGCGAATTTGAAGGGGAAGACTAGTCTGAAGAAGGGAATATTTCAGTAATATGATACCACACCAGCAGAGTTTTTCTTTATATTATATATTTATATACATTTAAATAGCAATAATATATATTAAGTATTATTGCTAACCACCGATTAAAATTAAAAAACGAGTTTTACAAAGAAATGCTGAATCATACCAAAATAAACATAAAAAATCTAAAAATTATATTTTTACCATAACATTCACACAAAAAATATTTCCATGCCAAGCATTAAAGATTGTCGAGGCCATTTATTTGAATACACATAAAATATAGTTGAGTGGTTTTCATCCAGGGCAGCAATATCGCAATCTTCCTTATTCAATATGGTATTAGTACTTTCTCTTTACTCGCTCTTTCCTTTGTAAACAAAACAATGGGTCCTGAAACTATCGGTATGACGGACAGGGAGAAGGATTTACTTGAAACTCGTCGGTCAACAATTATATACAGGAGAGTGAATGAATGAAAACATAACATTCACAGCTTAGCGCTTTCCCCTACAATAACAAGTATTGATATTTCCCAAGAAAGTTGTAATAACTGCTGTTAACATACCTTTGAATATATTATTAATAATCGAAATAAGATTTCACTTTCATTGGCTGTACATATTATTCCAAAAGTGAAGTCTTAGACAATGTGGCCACCGAAACAAGTTTTATTGTTAAATTTTGTTTTTCGGTTTGTTTGTATTATGCCTTGTAATCAATTTTAGGGTAAATTAAAAACAATACAAAACCATTTTCTATTGTTAATATTGACCAAATATAGCTATCATGAATTATTAATATTACTATTACTATATTTGTATTAACTATAGTATTACAACTATCGAAAGCCCTATGTTTTCGTCTGATAAATAACGTTGTTTTAGGTCTAATAATGGTGTAATTTAAATTGTATCAACTACATAAAATTAGTATTCGATCATTTTATAGTTAATCAACATAGTACCCGAGTCTAGTAATATAATATCCACAGATTCTAATGAAGAGGCTATTGAATATAAAACAGCAAACCCTTCTAGGTATAGAGACGAAGCTTGGGCAAAATATGTTCGCTTATCTATGGTTCCACTCGGTTACATTCCCAGTAACATTCACAAGCTAACTCAAGCATGGCCAACACCATTGTTAAACCTTTCCGTGGCTCTTGAACACATCCTCTAGTATAGCCAGGCTTTGTGCCAAACGTTTCCTTATCGCTCGTGTCTTCTGCAGGCTCTTTCCCACGCCAGGCAGGAACCTGATGGACACTATAGACACATGGTAGCGCATATTGACATATGCTAACAATCCCGTATGCGATCTATGCATATTTTGAGTGTTTTAATATTAAAATATCCGGGTGTGCACTTAACCCCAATCACTCATCAACTACAGAAATCACGAAGCATACGCCATCAGGATTTGCATATGTAATAGTAGATTCTGAAGGTAAATGTGTGAAACCCCCTGTCTTATAAGTGGTGAAAATGCTGTAGACACCTTTCTTCATAAACTTGTTGAAGAAGAAACCATGATCATCGAGATGAAGAAAAATGTTGTCCCTATGCGCATCACCCACTGAACAGGAAAATTAATTTATTTCGTCTAGCGTGTGTAGTATCTGCGAGGGGGAGTTGGGTCAAGACCACGTCCGTGACCACTGTCATCTCAGTGGAGCTTATCGAGGTGCATACCATAGTATGTGCAATATTCAGTTTCAATATACCAAGAGAATACCCGTAACATTACATAATTTAAAAAATTATGACGCTCATATTATTATGCAGAATACTGGGAAGTTTACAGACACAAGAATAGCATGTATTCCAAACAATAAGGAGAAATATATCTCTTTCAGTCTTCGCTATTTACAATTTATTTTTTCATTCCAGTTTTTAAGCACATCTCTTGAAAATTTTGTTGAAAATTTGTTACATGTTGGGAAAACTCAATTTAATATATTCCATGAAAATATTATTTTTGATAAAGTAGATCTTTTGCTTCGAAAAGGTGTGTTCCCTCATGAGTACATGGATGCCAGCAGTAAACTAAAAGATAGTCAATTACCACCAAAATTCGCTTTCAATAATCAGATGTGCCAAGAAAATATTTCAGAACGTGACTACGCTCATGCTAAGACTGTGTGGGGAGACTTTGAAATGAACACTATTGAAGAATATCAAAATGTATACGTTCTAAGTGATGTTCTACTTTTATCAGACGTATAACAATACTTTCGCTCTTTGTGTTTTGGGTAGGTGACCTGGCGGTCTAGGGGTAAGGTGTCAGACTTTTATTCTGGCGGCCGGGGCTCGATCCTCGGTCCCAGCAAAGATTGATCTGATTAACAAACCCTTCCTTCACCTCTGAAAATACATCTTGTGAATGTGGGGAATGCCAGGTCTCCACCGTGGTTCGGATTCCACGTTAAACTGTAGGTCCTTCATTCCATCTCACAATCACCCTACCATTACACATTAGCGTAAGTGCGTATAACNCCCTACCATTACACATTAGCGTAAGTGCGTATAACCCGGACGGGTAGTAAGACGTGGTGCTAATAATAATAATAATAATAATTTATGTTTTGAGTACTATAAATTATACTGTCTACATTTTTGCACAAGCCCTGGACTAGCATGTGCGGCATTTTTAAAGATGACCAAGGTTGAGTTGAAGCTACTACGATGATCACGTTGGTTGCTATGTCGGATCCACTGGATAGGAGGCAGTAATTAGGGCCTCTACATAATCGTGAGACAACAAGGAGTAGTCTATATCTTGGCAAGGCGTAGTGATTAGCACTATGATTAGTTATTTTAGGGATGTTAATTAAGCTAGCTATGCTTAGGGCTTAGAGTTCTATTTTAATTAGATATAGTGGTTATCGCGCTTCCCGCGTTTCTTCTGCTGAGTCCTTGGACCAGCGCCTGAAGGGAATGTTTCCCGCGTCTCACCCAGGGTGAACATTTTGTATCCCGGAGGTAGCTGGCTGGGATAGGGATGGTTCGAGTTATTCAAGGACCTGGGAGTGATACCTAGTTAGGTGCATGAGTCTATATGCAACTCCGGTTTAGGAGTTCAAACTGTGGGCCACCTCTGCCCGTCTGGCTTGGCTCGCGGGCTTGAGACCCTAGTGTGGTGTTTATACTCCCATATGGGGGTGCTATGCGTGTGGGCCGCGTCTGCCCGTCTGGCTTGGCTCGCGGGCTTGAGACCCTAGTGTGGTGTTTATACTCCCCTTTGGGGGTGCTATGCGTGTGGGCCGCGTCTGCCTCTCAGGCACGGCTCGTGTTACTATTTATTCACTTGTATGGTAGTATCTCGTTGAACTCCAGTTGGGGGCTCAACTTGTGGGGCTTAACTGCCATTTAGGCACGGCCCGTGGTATTTGTCATTTCAATATTAATCACACCTTGCCCACTATGAGAGCGCTTCACTGGGTTCCTTTATCACAGGTGCTCTGTATAACCGAACTAGAACTCGCCCAATATTTAGCCTACGAAATTTATTATGTCAAGATGTAATGTTATTGGATTGTGTCTGGCTTTCAGGCATGTTTTTGTACTTCCATTGGGCGCTTCACGCCCCTAGTTGACATATATATATATATTGCTAGCTACCTAATATCTATCAAATACCTATAGACTATGCTCATTGAAAGTGTGTCCTAATCACGCTTTTTGTATGTTGTTTAGTTAAATTATATTGTTCTAACTTATCATTTGTTCTCATTACTAATTATCATGTTTGTTTGTGCGTCGTCCTCTCTATTAGGTTTAATATTTAAACACCCACCCCCTTTATATATCAATGAAGGAATAGAGAAGGTGCACGGTGCATACTATTTGTGAACTAATAGTTCCAGCTATTGGAACATTTCTTTTGTATCATATTACTCTTATCAGAGTTAGCCAACACTAGCTGGCTCAGTTAGAAACTATCAGTATAGCTCCATAAATAAGAACTTCCTAGTATTAGATATGTTTCAACTTCATTAAGTGTCCATATTTATCAGATATGAAAGTAACAGCCACAAGGCTGGAGTGGTGTTGTTTATGGTTGCTTGAACTTAACTTTATTTGATTCTACCGATTAGAGCTAGGGTGGTTTCTGTTTGTTCTAGAAAGTGTGCATGTTCCTCTTTAGGAGTCACTCATTTTCCAATATTCAACCACACCATTGTTGTCATGGTTGTAGGTCAATTTAAGTTGCCTCTTACCAAACACGGCCATTTTGGTATAGCGATGTTTCTTGTTACTTTTTACGCCTAACATTTAAATGTGGAAAGATTAGAGTGTGTTTGTGTATGTGGATATATATTAGTACCTTTTTGTTTTGATACCAATGAATTCATTTTTTAACTTGTATTTTTCCCTCTTATGTTCCGGTTGCCTTTACCTTAACATTCCAATTTCCCTCTAACTGTGGTCACCGCTTCTACTACACAATAGGTGCGACGCTACAGCTTCAACACCAGCACTACATAACCAGGTATCTCACAACTCACTGAAAGCTTCAACACCAGCACTACATAACCAGGTACCTCAC
>CABFOV010001996.1:0-39978 GCA_902141375.1 Timema poppense
AGACTGGCGTATCACGAAACTGTTTTACTACGTCCAGCTGGTAATAACCAAGATGGAGGTCGGCGCTCTATGACCTCCCGGACTTACCGCTGCGGTACTGCAACATGGAGCTGGTCGCGGTGTTTATATCCGCTTCCTTTTGAAAGCTGTATGCTTGTGCATCATTGGGCCCTCCGCAACAAACTGCTCCGCCAGGACCCATTTGGCCGGAGAGCAAACACGACATGACCACCACACAATTAAAACTCATGCATAAACATTTCAAGCCTCCCCCCACCCCCCAATCCTCCTCTTTCCACCCACTAACAATGCCAGCCCAACAAAACCCCACCTTACACGTCATACCCCTTTCCATTCAAACCCTTTCAGCCCTTGCTACGAAGCATGGAAACTTCTGACATTGCTTAGTTACAAAGATTGTGTCTATTGAGGATTGAATAGCAATTTGGGAGAACACACACACACACACATATATATGAAGCTATTACTTCCGACAATGATCGCCAAAGATATACCAAATAGATTTTTTTTTAAATAATGAAATCTTAAGGTGGGGTAGAAATTATAGCGAGTTAATAATGATGCACTTTTACTTTTTTTTGCTTAACACTTTTTTTAGAACAAATAATTAAAATATTGCTTCAGTAGAAATGTAGATTTATTTTCTTCGCATGTTGATATTAGCAGTTGTTTAATATCTTTCATGAGCCTAGCGGCATTAGATGAGAAACCTTTTAAATGAAGATAAGTTGTCAAAATTCCAGGACACCCCTGCTTGATAGCCAAAAATTGTTGAGGCTGCCATGTGAAAAAAATTAAACTCTTATTTCTACTCAAGATTTATTTAGACCCTTAATTGTTTTATACAAAAAATTCAATAATAACTTATTGACCTTAACTTTCCTTCCCTTCTATCTCACCTTAGGCCTATATATACAGAAAATGTGCCCAAAAACTTCCAATTTCACAAATATTCAAACGGAAACTTCAATGTCTGGAAACGTAAATTTATTCCAACAGCAATTTCTCGGGTTCTACGAAATCGATTTTCTTAAACTATTTAGGAAATTCAATAATTTACTTAGAGTAACTTGTGTGATCATCTAAAAGTTAACATATTTTCAATAGTGAAGACGCTATTTAAGAAAATAAATGCTACAATTATATACCATTTAAAAAAAATTAAATGAAAGATTATATGTATTAGTATTAATACGTTTTTGGGTGCTGATCTAGCTTTCAAAAATCTTGAGTTTATATTATTTAAATGTTAAGGCTACAGTCAAAGGCGTAGAAAGTTAATTTTTCCAAGAGGGGTCGAATATAAAATAGTAGCATTAAAAGATCCATTTAGCTATTTGTTCTTTACAACTGTATATAGTATTTCTGTTTTATTCTCATTTCCAACAATTTGATGTAAACTTTAAATTTAGCTACAATCTTACTATTCAAAAGGCATTAATACTATTTGTCAAAAGTAACCAGACATATAAAATGATTTGACATATGGAAAAATGTGTATCAAGTAAAAATTCTTAACTGTATTTGGTTTCATCCAATCAAAGGTTTTCTACAGGCAAAAAGTGCTTTAAAAAATATTAATTTAAAATTTTAGGAAGCAAAACAATGAGCTGCTTTACAAATTTGATTCAAATCGGAAGTTGTGGCAAATATTGAACAAATGTGTTAGTTAATCAGAATAATATGAATATGAACTAAGCATGTTTTTATATTCATTTAGCTAATAATAGTTTTATATTCTTCCTTGGATGAAAGAATGTGTTTTTTGAATTATGAATTGGCCAAACATATATTTTTATTAAAATGATCTTATTTGGTTGTTTAGGGAACGTGTACATTTTTTTTTTATCATATACCAAGCAATGTGTCTTGTATATGGCATACATTAGAGATAGTGTAAATTTTAATAACTGTATGTGATCAATAATGGCTAGTGTAACGTTTTTTATTTTCAAATAAGTTCTACTAGTGGTAAGTCTGCTATGAGTGTTTAGTGAATATATGTGATAAAAAGTTGGAATCGTTAAAAAAAAAGATAATCTAAGCCAATTTAAAAAAATAATCTGAAACAAGGTTAATTTAAGGAAAAAAACATTATTTCTTAATGATAGTAATATATATTGTACTATTCAACCTATTGTTTGAAGTATTTGGTCTGTGAATAAATTTAAAAATATATATTTTACGTTCAACACCTTTATATAATTATGGTATAAAAAATATATTTTTCCACTATTAAATGTAAGACTTTACAAATAGAACATATCTTCTATTTACAGGAATTTGAGCTACGCGGATTCGTAAATACACGGCTACAGCACCTCGACTTACGATTAGCAATGCCATCTACTAGATTCCATTTTTTTTATTCATAAGCAAAATACATTATATAGATTTATAATTGACCTCTTAAATAAACAAATTTGTCTTAAATATATAATATTTAGGCACCAATCTATTTAATAAGTTTTCCCAATTCCCGTGGTTTCTCGACTTGCGTGGAAACCATTAGAACAAATTAAACACGTTGGCCAAGGACACACTGTGCTGGGACATGTTTGAGAAACGAAAAGAGAGAGCCTGTTATTGCAACCATGTTTCCTATTTTCTTCACTTAGGCCTATACAATGCAGCCATTTCTCCTTGTAGTAAAACTCTTTGTCATGACGTTTATTTGTGTCAAGTTAGAATAAAACCTACCTAGCTGTTCCCTATATCCAAAAGACCGTGGCTTATCTCACTTATAAATCTTCATTTTTTTTAATACCAACTTTTTCTTGGCAATTTCTACGTGCATTAAAGAGCGTACTTAAATTTTATCTACGACTATTATATGAGCTTTATTATTGTGTTTTAAAGCATTCTAAATATTTCGTTTTTTTATATATAAAAAAAAGAAAAACGTGACAATGAATTCAAACGGACGTGTGCAATTTTCTTTCTAGAAGAAAGTGGAAGAAAAGAAGATAAACAGACATTAAAAAATGAATTGCTGGCGTAAAATATTAAACTTGGTAGAAAAGAAAAAAAATTGAAGCCTCTTAAAATGGTTTGAAAAGTGTTTGCATTGTTTGAGATTTTACAACATCTAAAACAAAGCTTATCAGGGGTTGTATTTATTCTTGGTTCTCGAATTTCAAGTGGCACTGTAGGTTATTATTATTTAACCCAATCTTTTAAAAATAAGTATTATGCAATGGGGAATATATATGATCATTTATAACCATAAAAGAAAGTAAGAGATTTCCAGAGGTTTAGATTGAAAACTACAGATGCATTGCACAATAAATACTAATATATTTAAAAAAAATCCAGTGACTAAACTGGAAAAACCTTTGTGACTAACGCCAAAAAACTTCATGAAACTAGCCAAAAATTGAGCTATACTGATCGAGTGGTCGACTTTTTGTTAGAGAAGAGGGTGCCAATTTCTGCGGAAAGAGAGTGTCATGTGGTCATCACGATGAAACTTTTGGCCATTAATCTCAGTTTACTAGACTAGATCCGCTACTTTTTCACCCAGTTAGCTCCTCATTCCTGACGAGAGGTGAGTTGATCCCGTTACAGATCGACAGTTTCGCAGAAATAATGGGATCACCAGGGATCGAACCTGGGACCTCAGGATTTAAATATACAGCAACTCTGACTACTAGAACACTGAAGCAGTCTTTAGTGACTAAACTGAATTTATTTTTACAACAAAAGTTTAGGTATACTGTAAAAATCACGTCTAAAATGACAAAAATATATAAATCAAATATGTTAAAAAAAATTACTTTATTGAGAGAAAATAAGAGTATAAGAGTTTCAGTATTCTCAAATTTCATCTATAAAATATCCACTGTGTTGATTAAATAATTCATAGGCCCAATAACTGTAGTACCTATAGGAGGGTGTAGAGGGTAGGGAGGCACTTGGTTCTTTAAATACTAAATAACATTTCTCGCTCAGATCAGAAGTTGAACATTTCCTTGAGTTGAATATAGAACTTCCTTCTTAGCAAATTCGAGATCCTACGTCAAATTTAAAACCAATGTTATCGGCGTGGCATTGTAAAATGTTTGGTGATCATTGATAACTTTTGTAATCAATTTTGTAAATTAATAACTATATTTTAATCAGTGAAGTATCAGCGGGTCTACCTTATTAGGTCAACGTAATTAAATTTAGAATATATACATATATATATAGTTTTAATAAGTTTTTTTACAATGCTGATCAAGAATTAAACAACATATAAGGACATGTGTGACAAATACAAAGCTTATATAGTCTGATATTCAATTTATAAGATGACCTTGGTTCTAATTCCTGCCGGGTATAATTAAAGGAATTTTTCCTAAAGAGGTTTTCATTCTTTCTTCGAAAATTCATGCACACCTCTTCTAAATTATATCTAATAAATCCCCACTGGGCTACATCACTCTTAGGCCAGTTTGTGGGAAAACTAAACGATAGACTATTTGTGTTCCTTTGCCCAAGGTACTTTTGAATGTACTAATCGTACTTTTTTTCTTGGAGGCTCTTTCCGTATCCTGATATGAGGTGATGATAGTGAGTATGAAGGTGTTAAAAATATAGAAAATCTTAGCCTGACTAACTAACTTAACTAACCTAACAAGACCCTGGTGACCGTTTGGATAGTTCCCCTTTCAAGAAAAATATACCAACCGTGAATCAAACCCGAGCGCCTAGGTTGATAGCTAGTTCCACTAACCACTAAACCATAGGGATGATTAATATGCGGCTAGTCTAAACGTGTATTAAGGCGAGTTAAAATTGTGTATTTAAATGACGATGTGCCCAAAAAATTAAACACTAGTATAGTACATTTTCGTGTCAAACTAAAATAATGTACAGTAGCCCCATGACTTCTTTGGTGCTGACTGACAGCTTTGAAAAGTTACCAGACTAAATTATGTATCTCTAAGCCGAACCATATGATCAGCTAACACATGTGTTTAGCAGCTGTCACTTCTGACAATCAAAATGTAGGTATATACCTAAATGTTGACTGTCAGAAGTCAGCTGTGAGCTGTCAGTCAGCACCAAAGAAGCCATGGGGCTACTGTACCAACCAATTACGGCTATAAATTCAAATAGCCTTAGTTTAAATCATTGCCACTTAAACAAATTAGTATGCCTTTTTATTTAGGTTCGTTTCAATATACAAATACTCAAATTCCTGTCGGAAGTATTTGATGAGTAATGAAATCTATTAACTATTATTTTCCAATGTTATGTTAATTTTTAAGTAATTTGATGAACTAGCGTAGACCTGTGTTAACAATTTTGGCCATTTAATACTAAACTATCTACACAAATAAACAAAGATTTTAACATTTGAATTTAAGGATTATTATCTGAGAATTATGTTAAAAATAATATTTGATATTTATCTTGCTGTGTTACCTTTAGTGTTACATACCTTTAAAACTAAGAAATAGACCCATCTAGTCATTCTAGGCCAATTTTATGGCTCATACCTATAGCGTAATAGACCTTAAACACCCAATAGAGGAGACCACTAAAATATATTTAAAGACACAAACATGCGACAGTTAAATAAAGTATGTAGTAAAAAAACTTACAATGTCCGGTATTTTAAAAAAAACATGGGACAGAAACGCAGCTACTTTATTCTCAACAGAGCTACGTGTACAAAAATGTTTAAGGGGGAAAGGGGGTAATAGCTTGGAATATAAATCACATCTACAGTAATTTTCCATTCTTGAGACGTGGCACGTTATTCTTATTATCTTTTTTTTCCCCTCCATAGTTATTTTTATCAGATCAGGAGTGTTGGGTCACAAATATACAGTCTTGTTTAGATGGAATCTCATCTTGACCTCGTAACCCTAAACAGAATCGTTGAAATTAATCCTTACATGGCTAATTGTTACTTGTTATTATTATTATTATTATTATTATTATTATTAGCACCACATCTTACTACCCGTTCGGGTTATGTCACTTACGCTAATGTGTAATGGTAGGGTGATTGTGAGATGAAATGGAGGACCTACCGTTTTCCGTGGAATCCGAACCACGGTGGAGGTCTGGAATACCTCATATTCACAAGTTGTGATTAATACACGTCTTGTCAGAGGTGAAAGAAGGGTTTGGCGGTTACTTGTTATAAATATGATTCAACTAAGACTCAATGACTACACACTTTACTAACCTTGGTTCAATTCCAGTTGGTGTTGTTAAAGAGTTGTCATTTTTTATTAGACAAACTCATCGTAATCTTAATTATTAAATAAATGTCAGTTAAAAACCTCATCGGTTAAGAAATATACTAAACCTAAAGATAGTTTATCAAGTTTGCAGATGATGGGAGGTAAGGGTTTGAATCCCAACCAGGTTATTTTTACCTTTTATTTTCCCTAAAAGGTGTTCCACAATCTTCATATTTCATCTAAATCTACTTTGTCATTCATGCCGCATTAAGAGCGTGCATCATCACATTTCATTCAACTTTGTAATACAGTCGGCTAGAAATAGCAATCTTAAACGAACACTATTGAACGTGGATCATTTTTGATTACACATTAATGGAGATAAAGAATTATTTGAAGTTACTAATACTGGGTAGACCCTATTGTTGAAATATAAAACTATATTTGGATAAAAACTACATTGAAAAGACAGATTTTGACAATTTTAAAATGGCTTCACAGATAAACAAACATACCTCGCGCGCAACACACAAACGTAGATGCGAGCCGGGAGCTAAGTTGGACCTGCTATGATGACAAAATAAAATAATGATCTAGGTGCCTAGACTGATATTATAATATAAGATGCACTAGGCATATCTTAGGTTAATATAGTTTGTAAGTCGTGGATTGACATAATCGGTGTGTTGAGCAAACGCACGTTATAGTTTATATAGTATAATAAAAAATATATCAAACTAAATTTCTATAAAATTTGACTATAATTTGGCTAATTTTAAATCACAAATAATTAATTTATGTGTTTCTCGATATTGCCATTACTTAAAAACAATGGTTCCTATAACATTAAGTGGCATCATTAGGATAATGAATAAAAAGTAGCTGCACAAGGACTAATCTGTAAAGAAGATGGAAATATTTGATTTGAAAAATTAACCTAATTCAATCTATCTGGGGTATTGGGTTTGGTATTTAGTGTTGGAGTCATAAGTATACTCACATACAATCCAATTTTCAAAGAAAGAAACTTTTTAGAAATAACAAAACATTCTTTTTCGGTCGAAATTCAAAGTATTTGACTATATTATTAGTGTTATTTGATAGGTATTGATAAAATCTATCAAAAGTTACAGCTGCATCAATATTAACCTGATGTATGACGTGATAGTAGAATGAATTTTATACAGTAGCCCCACTGCTTCTTTGGTGCTGACTGACAGCTCACAGCTGACTTCTGACAGTCAAAATTTAGGTATATATCTAAATTTTGACCATCAGAAGTGACAGATGCTAAACACATGTTTTTTCATATCATCTGGTTCGGCGCAGGGATACGTAATTTGGTCTGGTAACTTTTTAAAGCTGTCAGTCAGCACCAAAGAAGCCATGGGCCTACTGTAGCTGCCCTATTATAGTTAAATTGTAGTTCATGCCGGTAAAAGTAATTTATTTACTATTTGGGGTTACTTTAGAGTAAACGAAACGTTTGGATAAATAGTAACAAAACTCAATTATTAGTCTCTTGGAAAAGTGACTAAAGTGGTTGACTAGAATACACTCGTTCTATTTTAGATGTTGTTGATTATTGGAATTCAATATTTTAACATCGATCTGTCCTTTTAACAAATCTTCTATTATTAATTAGCATGTTAAGCTGTATGGCATCAAATGTAATGGGCTTTTAATAACTAATTTGTAAGCGGATTGTTAATAAAATCTACATTCAAAGATAGATCTTTAATATTCCAACTTATAATAATTTTAAAATTTATGTTCTATAGTAAATATAATAGCTTATTATGAGAAGTACAACAAAATTGTAAACAATATCCAATTTTTTACCAGAACATTTTTCATTTTTGACTTGACTTTAACATCCCAGACAACCGAAATTAAAAACGATCCTTTACATAAAATGGCGAGTGAAAGAAGAGAAAAAAAGGGGGTGGTGTATAAAGGGGGGGTGGGGGGCAAAATAAACTCTAGTGTGTTGCGCACTTTTATATGAGCTTGTTTTCCTCTCCGGCAGTACCAACATAAATCTGGAGTAGTGTTTCCCCTGCAGGTTAGCCAACATAACTCTGTTTAAATGGGGCGCACCATGCATGGCCATGTTCTCCTTCCCTTCACTACCACCAGGGGAGACTGATAAACAACACCCTGTATATAATAAAGTACCATCAAAAACTCTCCCTCCGGCCGCCTTCAACAAGATAAAACACAAGGAAGCAGCGAAGACAAGGAAAGAGGACAAGAGAATGACAAGTGATAATTAAAATATGTTTTTTATACTACCTAAGTTAACGTCGTTAGTAAAATGGTAAATTATTGAGGGTGATATTATACGTTGTTAGTGGTTCAGTATGTTTCTTTTTATTAATTTTTTTTAACTCCCTATGTGGAAAATAAGGCCGCTACAAAGCTTTGATACTCTGGTTATTCCTTGTTGCAGTTTCTACGATAGATTAGTTTCAAATGGAGCGATCTATTAGCCGACCCATTCCACGAATTACTACAAGCGAGCAAGAAAGTCTCTTCAAATTTGGCCGGACAGGTACTTTCACTTAGTTACCATTCAGGGATCTTTTACACACCAAGCTCACCATAATTTCAATAAACTGACATTAAACATAAAAATCTTAACAAGAAGCAGATAGCGTTGATAAAATAATAATGGTAACAATAATAATAATTATAATAAATATAATAAAACAAATATTTAATATATTTTGGATATTTGTTTTCCGATTAAATTGAATTGGTGTAGGCCTACAGGGTTAAACTTATTCCTTATTTCACTTACAGTAGATATATTGTTTTTCCTTGCTGAGTTTTATTAACTGTCTGGGATACTCGTAATCTCAATATGATAGGGTGAGTAGAATTTAAGGGATGTGTACCCCCATTTGCATTGAATAGAAAAGAAAATCATGTAACTTATACAAAATATTTTTCTCAGTACACTCGGCAAGGATTAGAGCACCAATCTCCCTGTCATCGACAGTCTAGTATATTAGGAGAGTGACGGCCTAGACCATGTGACCATCAAAACTGGCCCTAAATATTAAACGCTAGTAAAGTAACATGTGTTCAACCATAAATGTGATATGATCCATATTTATTTGTATGGGTCTATTATTTATTCCGTTGAGCTGAAATATACCTGCACGCACCAATAATACACCATTGAAAGCAAAAATAAAAAAATAATATATATATATTTACACGCTTCTAACCAATAAAATTGTCTAAGAAAAATTTATTTATAAGTAACTAAGAAAAGGGTTCATTTGGGGTTTTGAAAAAAGACCCACAGAAGGGTCTATTGACAAAGCTCCAGACCTATTCATGGTTCAAAAGGTTTAATTGTATAATTTTCACAGTAGCACAAAGACGATTCTTGTACAATTTATAGAAGAGGGAGGGAGGGGGGGGGGGGAATTGGCCTTTCAAATTTTAGAATATTAATAAAAACAACAACAATTTTATAAATGTTCAAGACTTTCAAATGAGACCTATACAAACAATGCTGTTCTATTTTGTTCGTATATCATTTTGGGTCGGCTATAACATTTGCTTTATTTATATTATATATAATAAAACTCTAGGTAGGTTGATCCAAAGAGAGATAAGGCTACTGGGGAGTTGAGAAAGTTACATAATGATTAGTTGCATATCCTGTACTCATCGCAAGTAATTGTTTGGATAATCAAGTCTCGCAGAGTACGGTGAGTAGGAAACACAGCGAATGGGAGAATCTAGAACCATGTTTAGAGTATTGACTGGTAAACCCAATGGGAAGAGATCGTTGGGAAGACCTACACGCAGATGGGAGGATACAATTAGAAGTTACCTGAAGAGTTTAGTGAGGTGGACTGGATAGAATTAGCTCAGATAGGGATAGGTGGCATACTTTCTTTCGTAAGTGCGGCAATGAACTTTCGAACACTCCTAATGTCATAGAGTAATTAAAATAAGTAGGTAGGTTGAGATAAGGAAACATTAATTTATAAATTCACAGATCTTCTTAAAAAAAAGTCAGTGTTTTGTTTCATTCGGATCATGCGCGTAGTGGCATTCAAGACGTGACCAAGTTGGTTTTAATTCTTTGACAGTTCAGGTAGCGTTTTCTGCGTTTATGTGAGAACCACACATTGCTTTGGTTTCTACAGGTCTTGATGTGTAAGCCTTCGTTACTAAGAGGAAGAAATTAGTTCCCCCTCCCTCCCCCCCTGTTCTTCATACTCCAAATAAGTTACTACAATTTTATAAGCGGATTAATCACAGGGGTGGAATAGTTTTAATATGAAGCTACCGTGGAGAGTTGGGTTCATAAAGGACCCCTCCAGTTTACAAGTATTGGTTTGAACTTCGATAACTCCTTCATTGGCAATCTAGTCTACCGTGAACCTTATAGATTAAACCTATAGTGACCATATTTTTTTAGTGAAAAGTAGGACCAAATTATATATCAAATACTACATGCATATGCAACATAAAAAAAGGGGGGAAGAGAGTAGCTAGAGGGAAAATAATAAAGGGAGAGAGGAATAATTAGTTGAAACAACTTTTTTTTTTTAGCACCGCATCTTAATACCTGTTCAAATAATACGCATGTATAATAACTACTCCAATGTGGTAGAGGGGAGAAAGGAAGCATTCTAGAGGTAAGTTACCCGCCTTTACGTGGAAGGAGAGTGGGAAACTATTTAGAAAGAAAAAACACTCAGTAGAAATGAACGGGATTCAAACCACAATATCCCCTTTATTAGCACGCTAATCTAACACGAGAGAGTGACGCTTTAGATCATTCGGCCACTGAAAGCTGTAAAACTATTTATTAATATTCTATTTTCATTGCTAAATCCTGGTGACATTGGGTTACATCAAGTGAAATAATACATAAAATAACATTAATTTTATTGTCAAATTTAAGGAACAAATATTATTGTAAATAAATTATATTTGTACGGACACACAAATAAATTTTAATTTTAACTTTTTTGATTGTTATTATTAATTTTAAATAAATTTAGGATGATGGTTGCTAATAATTACAATCTAATATTTCATTACAAAAGCTATATTATTATTATCATTATTATTATTAGCACCGCGTCTTACTACCCGTTCGGGTTATACGCACTTACGCTAATGTGTAATGGTAGGGTGATTGTGAGATGAAATGAAGGACCTACAGTTTAACGTGGAATCAAACCACCGTGGAGGCCTGGCATTCCCCACATTCACAAGATGTCTTGTCAGAGGTGAAGGAAGGGTTTGGTAATCAGATAAATCTGTGCCGGGACCGAGGATTGAGCCCCGGCCGCCAGCACAGAAGTCTGACACCTTACCCCTAGACCACCAGGTCACCAAGCTATACTAATGCGTAGGATTAAAATAAAAACCACCCTAAGTACAAATAATAGCTGATAATCAAGAATCAGCCTCGAGATAAACGTATCTATACACAGACACACACACACATATATATATACACACACACAAGTCTACATAAAACCACGGCTTTTAGCATTAATTAGTACATGGATCTACCTTCTTGATATCTTATACGGTTGAAAATTGGGATATAAGTGCAAACCACCGTAATATCATCAAATAGAAGTTCAGTTTTTTATTTTTTTTGGTGGGGAGGGGGGGAAGAAGATGAATAGTTTATAGGTTGGCTCAACGCTCGTGAAAATAAATGGAATACATCCAAGAATTATAAAATAATCTGATATGTAAAAACACCTTTTATTTTACACTAAAAACTTGCTGCACGAAATTCTAAAACTGATATCCTGTACATTTTTGCTAAGGATATGACCCTAAAATATTTAAGGGTATTCGATGATTATAAAAAAATATATTATTTTCGAAATAATAAAAGAACAATACATTTCAAAACTAACTCTTCAACGGTTCTCTGTTATTTTGATATCAGTTTGTCCTTCCAGTTTGCGTGAAGGTACAGTTCTTGATTAAGTCAAATAGCAAAAAGGGTTATCCTCTGCAAAGAATAATAATTTTAATCAACAATACAGTCCCGCATTGTGCAAAGCATCAAGTGAATAACCTGAAATGAACAGACAACAGTTTCAAACCTCTTAATAAAGAATCCGGATGAAAAGAGACCAAAATAAATTACTCATCTAGAATCGGTTGGGCTCTGGGGACAAAAGTTATTTTGGAGCGGAGAAAGAAGTCGAATAGAAGAAAAAGGAAAATAATGTCTTTAAGAGAAAGATAAAAAGAATAGAAAGAAGAAAAAAAAAAGGTGGAGGAGTGAAAGGTATGGGGGGGTAAAGAAAAGGGAAAAATTATTGTAACGCTTTTAAACTACTGTCTGACGGTTACCGCCTTTCTCAAGCATCCTCGTGACGCGATTGGCTAGTGGTGGGTCTGTTGCCATGGCAACACGGACCGGAGTCCTGCGGTGCGGAAGGATATACGGGACTGCGTGCCACAGATAAATCTTCCTGGCTCTTGCGAGAGTAGCGCTGCTAGCGGCCGAGAGACGAGGTAACGGAATCTTGCTCGCTAGGAAAGGGTGAACGAGCCGCGTATTGTAATTGCAGAATAAAATTATTTCCCAATTTCAATAGTGAATAAAAATATGTTAAGTCTCATTTGGTTTCCATATTAATAATAACTGCACTGAGCAAAACAAAAAAATCTTTATCTTCAAAATAACTATAAATGAATAATTTATTTGAATTAATATTTCTAAAATAAAATCAAAATAATTTTACAATGTGATCTAGAGTTTCTTATTTGTGGTAAATTAAACTTATTCCGTTAAATAAAAAGTTGCATTTCTGTTAAAAAATTGTTAATAGTTTATTTTCTCGCTAAAAAATAATAAATTAACTAAAATATAGGTTCAGTGTTTTGAATAAATAGTTTATGCTTAAGATTTAAATTTATTTTTAGATATATTTGTAGCTACTTCTTTATATTGAATTTCTTTTTTTACTTTTGTCAATATATCAGTGCTATGCTATACTCGTGGTAGTCAGTTAAAAAACTAATTTAAATACTTTTCCCAATAATCAATAAATTTACTGGCCAGTGGAATTTTAAAAGGGAAATGGTAGTATTGGAGTTGATACTCTACTAACTTATATTTACTTTGTCTCGATCTCTCCAAGAGAGAAATAATGTCATTTAAAAAAATCAAACTGGAGATTTTGATTAATGTCGACGTTTCATGTCCCCTGAAACTGTAAAAAATTGTTTTTGCGATGCCATCTGTTTATCTGTCTGTCTGTCTGTATGTATGTATGTATGTATGTATGTATGTATTTATCTCAGATTAGAGCTGAAACAATTTTACCGATCAGGCTAAATCTTCGTGTATAATGTTTTAATAAGGTCCACCACAAAGAATTTTTGTAATTAGATATCTGATCCTAAAATTAACGGTAGTTTACTGATGGGGAAAAAGAGGAAACAATATATTTTCTCAAAATCCGCTTAAACAATTTTGATTACATTTTATACCTAGACACTGTAACATTTCGAATAAAATGACAGTTTTCATTTTTCCATGAAAATGAATTTAAGTACACTTAAAAGAAGAAAAATTTCCAATTTTGATCCTATCTCCACAACTATTTGAGATACGAAAAAACTTCATTTAAAATTTAGAGTAACCTACTGTTAAAATTAAAAATATTTTAATCTGGAATCCATTCCTATAAAACCAAAGTTTCTGAGCTAAAGCCAGACATATAGGGGCTAGTAGTAATTCGTGGATACGTAAAGTATTACATGATTAGGTGGGTAATTATAGTCGAAAATTCTCTTTGCAAAAAATTCGTTCTTTCCATAGTTTTTGAGAAAAACATCATTAAATTTAGAGAGGGGTGGCATGACAATATTGTGCCTGGAATGCACATCAAACATACATGTTAGTTCAAAGAATAGTAGCCCCATGACTTCTTTGGTGCTGACTGACAGCTCACAGCAGGCAGCTGACGGCTTTTGAAAGCTACCAGACCAAATTATGTGTCCCTACGCTTAACCATATGATCTGCAAAAACATGTGTTTATCAGCTGTCACTTATGATAGTCAACATTTAGGTATACACCTAAATGTTGACTGTCTGAAGTCAGCTGTGAGCTGTCACTCAGCACCAAAGAAGTCGTGGGGCTACTGTAAGTGTTCAAAGGTTATGCATTGCTCCAAACGGCGCGTAAAGACTCGGTATGCATTCAACTGTTGTAACAGCCACATGGAAACCTGGCATTAGGTCCTCGGGTGACTCCGGTGGGTCATCAGGTGGGTACATCGGAGCTTTGAGGTAACCCCACAAAAAAAAAATCGAGTGGTGTGAGGTCCGGTGGGCACTCCAACAACCTCTCCACCCCAAATATACTCGTCGGGGTGGACTTCATTAAATAGTCGCCACACTTGTACGGGTACTCCATAGTGTCCAGGGGCACTGTTAACACTGATACCACATCCTCTTTCACACAAGTGATGGTACGTACTCCAGCAGCCCAGATAAAACGGTGTAAGGTAACATATGGTATCTGTTCGAATACAAACGATCTGTTATCGAATATGGGCCCACAATCACATCCCAAATAATACCATCCCCAAACATTGTCTTCCAGGGAAGGGATCGGCGTAAAGCCGTAACGCACATCGAGCTAGATTGTTAGATGCTTCCCTCATCATTGCTAACCGTATTCTACGTGTGTGTGGCTTATTTCTGCTTAAACAATACTGACCTCGCATTTCTGCGTACGTATCGTCAACGATGACTGACATTTCAGTCACAGTGTTGCCACATCACTTTTCACTTACTTTGAGATAGTTTTTTCTCAAAAGATGTGGGAAGAACACATTTTTTTAAGAGTATTTTTGACTCATATTTACCCATTTAATCATGCGATAGTGTCCATATCTGTGAATTTACTACTCATCCTGTATATTCTTTACGGAGTACTTAGAAATACGAAATTATTTGCTAGGCTTTGGGCGGACAGAGATGCTCCTATTTACGCAATATCTTGTGAATGTGAGGAATGCCAGGTCTCCACCGTGGTTGGATTCCACGTTTAACTGTAGGTCCTCCATTTCATCTCACAATCACCCTACCATTACACATTAGCGTAAGTGCGTATAACACCGAACGGGTAGTAAGACGCGGTGCTAATAATAATAATAATAATTATAATAATAATTTTCGCAATATTTTGGTAAAAGTGTATTTTATTACATTTATGCTCTTTTAATTAAAATTTTATTATTATTATTAGCACCGCGTCTTACTACACGTTCAGATTATACACACGCTAAATGTGTAATGGTAGGGTGATAGATGAAATGGAGGACCTACAGTTTAACGTAGGATCCGAACCACTGTGGAGGCCTGGCATTCCACACATTCACAAGTTGTGATTAATACAAATCTTGTTAGAGGTGAAGGAAGGGTTTGACAATCAGATAAATCTGTGCCGGGACCGAGGATTGAACCCTGGACCCCTAGCACAGAAGTCAGACACCTTACCCCTAGCACAGAAGTCCGACACCTTACCCCTAGACCACCAGGTCACCTTTTATGCTCTTTAGTTGAGTGTTTCTGCAATAGTGTAAATTATTTCGTTTCACAAATTCTACTAGTTTTTAGAAAATATATCTATTTAAAGATTTAAGAGAGAAAAAGTATGTGCGGTACCCTGTATCTTTTCCCCCCTGTCATATTAAGCAATAAAAGATAAAAGACAATGACATCTGTTACTGAATTTTTTAAATATATTTTTTATCTATTTACTTCACATGTTGATCAACAAATGTGAAAATAGTTTGCATAAAAAAATCTAGCCATTAATTTCAAGTGAATAATAATGAGCATTCATTATAAGTTTAAAAAATGTTAAAACGTATCCATCACACAGGTGGTCATACAATTTAAATGGTTAGTTAACTTATTTTGGTTTTTTACTGTTGAAAATGTCAGGGCTCAATTCCCTTCCGGATGTGATAAGGTTTTGTCTTGACATAAATGGTTTGTCATACCACCATGCAAGTACATGTGTATTTATTCGAAAATTCTACTTTCTTCATTCATACTACATTATATTAAAACTTCATTAGTTATATTAATACTTTAGTCATGTGTTTAGTTAGTATATAAGCATATATCAATGAATAAAAGTAAAATGTGTTGGTAGAGAAAAGAAAAAAAAGAAGAAAATATATAAGCTGAAAATAAAAACTAATTAGAAAATAAAATATATAATTTTTATTACTTTGCATTACGCTTGGAAGTTTTTTATAATGTTATTTTGTGAACCATTCAATGCCACATTGTTTAGTGTTCTTAATATATTTACACTTTTGGGACATGGAATGATAAAATAGAGTAGCTTTACCCACATTTATACGGAAAGTTATTACCAAATTTTAGAATAAATTTCTTCATATCAGCCTACCAGAATTTAAATCCCAAGCCTCCAATATCTGTTAAACCATATTTGACGATTATTAACGACTTGAACTAATGGCTAGGTTTGAGGAGGTTAGCGTAGAGAGAATGCACCTGTATTAACTTGGAGAATGAGGAAAAAACTACATCGAGACTTACTTGTTTGTAATAATTGTATATCTATCTATCTATCATGCTATTGTTTTCTGGATGAAAGGTTTTTTAAAATATGTGTGGTAACTGTATTTATAATGATATATTAAAACTTACTTGAAAGTTCCGACATAAAAAACCCATTTCAATCAAATATTTATTTCAAATAATAAAATATACAAAAATAAGAGAGTCAGAGCTATATTTTTTTTAAAGTTAGATCCCTAAGTTTTTAACTAAATATGCTTTAAATCATAGAAAAGTTTTTTTGCAAGGAAAAAAATTATTTATCAGGGATTAACTAAAACTATGTAAACCCTTAAAAAAATTACCCTTAATTTTTATTTTCTATATTTAGATTTAGCATTCATAAAAAAATAGTTTTGATCATAAAAAGTATTGAATCAGTTACATTTTATGAAAATGCACACTCATAAATAAATACTAACTTATTAGATCACCGAAAAACATCTTTACGTAAATGGACATACATAAAACTTAATTTTCAATCATTTTTAAAGATTAATATTTCCAGAACAATAATTTTTTTCTTTTCACTTCATATATGCCCATACACGAGAAAAATAAAAACAACAAAACTGTTATTGTTAGGTCAATCAAATATGCAGTTTCAAGAATTATTCACTTGTAAACAAAAATATAAATTATATTTTTAATATCTTATACCAATTAAAGAAATCATATTCTAATATTTTCTTAAAATAAATGTCTCTGTGTCTTCCTTAGATACGATTATGGTTCCCTTTTAATATCCATTAACCATGACCAACACAGCTCTAATAGTAACATTATGTCTTTAATAAATTTGCATCCGTATAATCTAAACGGGTAATAAGGCGTTGTACTAAAAATAAACCGCCTTGCCACACAATTTAGTTAATCCTAATTCCCACATTGAATGTCTTAGCACGGTTTTGCTCCAATGAGAAGAAAGTCCGGTAGACTGAAAAGGCCTACAAAAATAATATTTCATAGGAAGAACACAAAGGAACCCAAACTAAACATTCCAATTTCCCAAATACAGCTTCACTTGACTGATATTGCCCTTCAAGTTGAAATACTATACTACAAAATAAAGTGGAAAAAAAAACAACGGGTCATCATATGAATATTAATGATACAATTAACACTCTCCTTTATATCTCATCCAAGATATATTTCCAAACTATTTCTAAAAATGAATACATAAATAAAGGTAAAAACAGGTTCTTTAAGATGAACCAATGGCATGTAATATTGTTGGCTTTGACTCTTAGGAGACCAGATTAGCATAAGTTAGATTCTGGAACAGAAGTTTTTATTTATTTACCAAGTAAGCTCACACACCCGTACTGGTGATCACGTGATCTAAAGCATTAGACTATTAATATGGCTGGTTTGTTGGTGACGGGTTCGTGTCTTGATTGGGTGTATTGGGCGTGGCTTTCCATATTTAGTCTATCACACACGTAGTCCCAGATTATTTTCACACTAATTAAGATTAATTATTTTAAATACATACACATTGACCCTATATACACTACTAGACCTTTACCCCCTTCCATTTATTTTCAGCACACATAAACAAGAATCATCATAGACTCTACCATAAAATATGAATAACTATCGACATTTTTATGAGGAATAAATTAAATTTTCAAAATTAAATATAGCCTATGTTACTCGCTGATAATGTAGCTTTAAATTGGTGAAAGAATTTATAAAAATGGTCCAGTAGTTTTTGAATTTATCCATTACAAACAAAAAATCAAATCTTTCCTCCTTATAATATTAGTGTAGACAACTTTATAAAACAATATACACACACATAGGCCCTACATACACTACAACTTTATAAAATTCATTCTCTAAGTTAAATTAAAATTAGGGTGATTGTTATATTTTGATGTCATAGCCTTAGATACATTTTCAATAAATAAACAAATTAAGGACATTTTACAAATAATAAAAAACATATTAGAAATAGTAATACTCTGTAAAGTTTTTTATAACATATAGTTTATACAATATTTCATGAGTGATAATTTCTCACTCCCACCTTCTTTTGCTCATCTACGCCTTCACTTTGCCTCAAAATGTTACTTGAATTTACAACCACTTATAATGAGAAATTCCCCTTTCCCCCTTACCCAAGCCCCTGAATTATAGACACTAGACCCTTCTAGAACCATTGGAACCAGCCCAAACCTTATGCACAGTGTAATTTACTATGTAAACTAAATAGAAAAAGCTAATGTTCGTAAGGTTTAAATTTAAAGAAACTCGTTGACTCAATAAATTGAACGAGTACAGGTAGTTTAGAAACTGACTTGATAACCATTGGTCTTCGCATTAGGATATTTTTTTTTACTCTGCCATCAAGATAAAATAATGACTTCTAAATTATAACAAGGGATACAGGTAAAACATAATATAAAATATAAAAATAATGGTTTAATTCTGACCACGGAATGTTGAAGGGATTTCTGTATCTAGCGTCTTCTTTAATGAGCAGATAGAGAAAGGAATCAGAAGCGAAAGAGTTTGTTAGGTAATTAACAACATATATAATGGGAAGCAGGACATAAAACAAGCTTCTCAAATTAAAAAAGAAAAACAGGCTTCTCAAATTAAAAAATAAATACAAAGATAACCATGTACGATCGTGCGGCAGTGGATTACACAGAGAGTTCTATTGAGGGAGGACATTTCTTTATCATCGTTTGCCTTCTTTGTGGTCAAATTAAGGGTATATGACCATAAAATTAAATAAAGTGCAACGTTAGAACTCTTAATGGTGTGGTTTTATACAAGAGAGCACTTTCTGAGAGTTAATTTCAAATTGTAAGCACGCAAAACACGTAAAATTTCAGGTGAAACATGAGATAGAATAAAATACTTCGTTACTCAATAAAGTGTTTCTAAACAAAATGGTTTTGTTGATTTCGATAAGATTTGATAATTTATTTATTTAAATTTCTATTTTATAAAAAAAAATCCCTTTGGATTCAAACCATGTGTGAGTTTGTGTGTCTATATTAATTTTTTTAAACTAATTGTATGGTTTTGATTAAATTTAGTGTAAAATACTAGACTCCAGCCAGATACTTATTGGAAAATTCGTTTACTTTTTAATATCCCTTTGGCTAATATTCTGGGCTAGAACAGTTCCCATTTCTAAATTAAGTTTTATAGAAAATTTTGTCTCCCAAAATATAACAGAAGGCATAATGTTATGGTTATTAAACAGAATGAATATGGCAAAAGTGTCACACCATAAAAAAAACTTTTTATTAAAAAAAAGGAGATAAATCTGTAAAATGTTTTATAGAGTTGAGCAACAATTTAGAAAGAAATTCAATTTTAATTAATCATGGAAAATTTAAGATAGCTCAGCTAAAGAAAACAATATATTATGAGTATGATCCTTTAAACAATATTAATGGTGCAACGGGTATTTAAAGGTTATTAAACTCTCAGCTTTAAATGTTTGGCTTGGATTTATGACAAACATTGAACTAATCCCATTAAACTAATCTATTTGAACTTGCAAAAACTCTGAAAGATGTGAAACGCTATCATAATAATGACCTAAAAATTAAACACAATATTTTCGAAAATGTATCAAGGCAAGGTCAATCATTTTGAAAAAAATAAATTTCAACAGATTTTAAATTAAACTTAATATTCATAAACCTAAATAAAGATAACAGCTGTATTATATTTATTTAAATTTGGGTTCATGTTAACCGAGTTGGTGTGTCAATTTTTTTGCCAAACAAAACTTAAGCATGATTTTTGTTCACAAATAGCATAGCATTATAAAGATGTTACACAAAAATGTATTAAGCTATAGAAATGTAATTTAAAACCTGTAAAGCAACACATGACAGCTGTGTCATTTGTTAAAGAAAAATCAACAGATCGATAAATTTGAGCCTAACTTGGCAAGCACAAAGCTTAGGACATGGCCGTCATGATTTTATTTCATGTTCACATAAATGAAGCCTTGAGATGGGTGTACAGTTATTTTTAAAAAAATACCCAAATATTTTATTATACCTGCTTTTACTTTTCTTAACTCAATGACGTTTGGAAGGGCCTCACATTTTGAAAAACAATGTATCCTGTTTATTTATTAGAAGTTCATGCATAACAGACTCAAATAAATTTAGTTTTATCCAACTTGAAAGACTTATTCAACTTATTTATTCTTTATATCTTTACAAAACCTTTATTTATGTCTACAAAAGTTAGGCAAATACATCTGAAAATAATTCCACATGCCATTAGCGAACTTTAAGATGGTTACTGAATAGCATATGGTTTAATTCCTTAAACTAGAGGTAATATACCTGCATTTGCGTGGAAGGAGAAAGGAAAAACAGTATAGGGAAAAATCTCTCTCAGTAGTCCTAACCAGGATTTGAACACCAATATTCCAGTCATCATCAGGCCAATCTTTTACGAGAGTGACGCCTCAGACCGTTCTGCCATTGAAGTGAATTAAAAATAATAATATATACGTGGTAAGATCTAGTAAAATTGTTATGGGTTTATAAAAAAATAATGCATATTAAGAAAACACAAACATATTTTCCAATTAAAATGATTAGTCTCCCCAGACTAACGAAAGTTAGAAATTAAATCACTATCACCTCTTTAGTAGCTCAATGACAAACATAATGTATTCGATCAATCGCACTGATGGACTGAGAACTGTACCAAAACTGTGTGCGACCACCAAAGAAGAACCACACGAGTCACTACAAAATGTTGTGTGTGCCATAATCTCTCCCCTCCAACTGTACCTAACATAAGATGACACGAGTCTCAATGGCTGCAATAATACCGGTGTTTTATTTTTACGGTAAGACGTGAAACTTTTAGTGGACCACCTTCTCCCCCCACCTTTCCCCGTTCTCCTTCACTTTTAACCACCCTTTTCCCTATCTTGAAAAAAAAAAATGTTCCCATAATCCTCATCATCATTGCCACTTTAAATGCCGTTACTTTGCGATAAAAAAAAATCCTCATAGACTACAGTATACAGATTTCATCTGAATGTAAGAATGTATCATGTTAAAAAGATATTATATTCTCCAAGCACGCGTCTTTATAATACGATATCGTTATAGTCAACTTTTTTATTAGTCTTTTATGGTGGTTTTTGTTTTGAACTTGCGGAGAAAGAGGAAGTTCCAAAACATCACTTTGAAAGAAATGTCCTTGTTCCAATGGCTCAAACTCTTTTATCAGATTTATCATTTTAACTCTTTGGATTTGTATTTTCTTACTAAGAAAGAAAAACTATAAATTTATTCTCGAAACAAAAAACAAAAACAAATTAACTCACCCCAAAGTTATACAAAGGCATGGCTTTGCATTAAGTTTGAGAATAAAGCTTCTGACTTTTAAAGTATAATTTATTTAATTAATATTTTCACTATATAAGTTTGTAAAATATTTGTGAGATATTTGTAACCTGGTTAAGTTAACACCCTAGCACCGTTATTTTTCTTTATTTAAACAAAATACATTAAAATACATTATATTAATATTATACAAAACTATATCAATCAAGACGTTTATTTTAAACACTTTTACTTGAGAGAAAAGATGAATACCATTATTACTTTCAATGCAATTAGCGTTATGGTTGGCTTTAATTAGTTTTCTTTATCGAGAGTAAACTTAAGATTATCTTTTAAGTTCTAGACACTTTTTTGAAAATAACAATTTATTTTATTAATTCCTTGAATTGACTTCAAACGTAATTTTACAGTGAAATTAAAATTAACGCCTCACAATAAAATAAATATTGTGTTTAAAACAAATTATTTTCACAAATGGTTCGGCATTTTAACTGTAACTGAAGTGTGAAATAATAATTGATCCTATGCACAGTATTTTATAAAGATGTAATAAAGTACTTAAAAGTAGATAAAATTTTAGTCAATTTTATCATAATTATTTTACAATATTACTGAAATTAATTGAGTGGCAATCAGAACTGAAATTGTTTTACCACCCGTACCATGGATGTTTGTTATTACAGATAATATATAGAGAGCTAAACTTTCTTATCAATTGCTTTTGTTGAGGGTGGGTAATATAGAAGTTGAAATATAATTCAATAGTTAACATTTTATGACTAAAAAGTTTTCAAAACTACTTATTACTTAAGCTCAAATACTTACCATTTTTAGATCAAGTAAACATATTATTGTAATGTGGTATTGATATAATTTTCACGTCATAAATAAATGTTAGTATAAGCATTGATAATTGAAAACAAACATGTTTGATTGTACCTCATTTTATTTTAAAAATAACTGACAGAGTAATATTGTATTTAATATAATTGTTTGTCCTATATGTTTGTAAATCTTTATCACACATTGTGATACAAATAATACTTAACATAGCCTGATTCGATGACCGCATGGTCTACGGCGCTATCCTCTCAGTATACTGGATTACCGATAACAGGGAGATCTTGATTCGATCCCGGTCGAGTGTTATAAGAGTGATCTTAAATGGTTTCCTTTTCTCTCCACGCAAATGCGGGGTACACTTCCTATTCAACCTGCCTCATCCCTAGCCCACTAGCTTAATTAATATATAAATGTATAACACAAACCATTAATAAGATGTGGTGTTGTTAAAAAAATACCTAACAGCTTAAATATCTTTGATTTTTGTTAGGTTACAGATCTTGTCATAGATGTGTAGGTAAAAGGTTTAGAATCATTTCTTTAAGGCCCGCCTCAATAAACAAGCAGAGGGCTACTTTAGAAATCTGTACTTAAGCCCGTATTGCTCTCCATCTGCCTCATGTTTGTATGAACTAGTCGTTGACTATGGAAGCTACTACTTGAAGAGATTTGAAGCGCCACTTTCGAAACGTCTTTTGATGGTTCATAAAACGCAACGTGCCTTTTGGGCTGACTGGGATTTGGTTAGGTCAGGGTACGACTTTTTTACGATCCACATCTCTATGAATGGTGACGTCACGTTTTACATTTCAGCTGATGGGAACATAACAATGTTTATAGCTTGAGTAGTAGTTTCTTTGAAATGTAGGGGAGGATTGTCAAGAAGGAACAGTTTTGTGCCGATCTATACTAGTAGATTTTTTTTTACAAAACCTTTATTTTTCTTTATTTTGTAACGACACTGATATAATTATTATTTATTGAAAGTTGATTTAATTACTATATTTTGCTTTAATGTATACAAAAAATTATAAGAATACAAATGTAGTATGTAATGAAATAAAAAAGAGCCACTTTTGTGTCCGCATGGTCCAAGGCACTACTTTCACAATAGACTAGAAAGTCAGAGACTGGGAAAACGTGGTTCAATCCCAGTCGGGTGTACTGATGTTGGCTTATTTTAAATGGTTTCTCACTCTCCCACCGTGCAAATGGGGGCACACTTTCTCCGCCGGTGCAAATATGGGTACATTCTATCTCAATTCTACCTTTACAATCCTTAACACAATAGTGTAATTAGTACAAAGACGTGTAAAACGTGTAATAAAACTTGTTGCTAAAAAACAAAATATTTAACAATTTTGTCACTTTCAATGGTTGTAAAATACATTGTGAGCCCAACTTAATGGCGTGCAGGGGAGTGTTGCCAGAGTAAGCATAGATGACTTAAACTGTACATGTGATAAATTCTCATCACTCAATAGAACATTCGTTGGCCATAAAATATCAACATTCCCATGTAAAGTGAGGTATGTATAGTATATCCCATGTATGGTTAGTCAAATGAGGATAGAGTGGATGCACATATATTAGTACAGTTTTAATAAGCTCTGCTTACCCTGGCAACAATCCACAAAACGCCATTTGCCCTATTATATTACTAATATAGCTGTTCTAGTTTTAACTATTGGACTTACGTAACTAAACGCTTTTCAAAATTGGCTGTTAAAATATACCAAGAGGTGACCTGGCGGTCTAGGGGTAAGGTGTCGGACTTCTGTGCTGGGATCAGGGGTTCAATCCTCGGTCCCGGCACAGATTTATCTGATTACCAAACCCTTCCTTCACCTCTGACAAGACGTGTATTAATCACAACTTGTGAATGTGGGGTATGCCAGGCCTCCACCGTGGTTCGGATCTCACGTTAAACTGTAGGTCCTCCATTTCATCTCACAATCACCCTACCATTACACATTAGCGTAAGTGCATACAACCCGAACGGGTAGTAAGACGCGGTGATAATAATAATAATAATAATAAATATATACCAAACCAGAGTCTTCCAAAATGTTTTACGATCACGGAAATTTGAGATTAAGATTGGTGGAGCCATGCAGGTCAACCAGAATAAATATAATGTCCTATTGTTATTCATTTTTGTTTAAACCTCACAAAATACACTGGGCTTAATATAAGCCATGGCAAATGTATGTGCTTATTACGGGTAGGTTGCGGTTAGAATCCCGGATGAGATTACAGAGGGTGTTATTTTCTTAATGGTTTACCACTCTTCCTTCATACAAATGAGGGTATATTCCCAATCAAATTTTAATTACCTTAATCATATTTGGCTAGAGTTTAGTCAAATGGTCATGGATTTCGCATTAAGCCCTACCATATATATATTTTATTTCCTAATTCAATTTCTTATTGCATCATACCCACACAAATCTTGTGGTGGAATTAATTTACGAAACAAAACTTTTTTTTCAAAGAAGTCCCTTTTTTAATCAAAACTATAATAAACAAGGGCAGGTTTATTTAGTCTACACTTCGATTTCCACTGTATTTATATTTTGCCAGTAAAGAAGAATTTGTATTTAAAGATACAATGCAATGTGTATAAACCATAATTTAAAATGAAAATAGACGAAATAAAATCAACTTTATACATACAAAAAAAAAACAGTTTCTACTATATAGACGTAAAGTATCACAATAGTAACAATAAAAATAAAGTATTTGCGAAGGCTTTCGACAACTGTTTTCTTTTCAAAGAAATCAGTCAACCATGATCAAATCGTCAATGGATGTCGGCTCTTAAGGATGAATTTGGAAGGGGAAATAGTCACAAGAGGTTTTAAATGATGGAGTCGTCAAAACTCTTTGAATGGTATCGTGAAAAACTCGGCGACATTGTATGGCATAATGAAGATGTAATGTGTTTTTATGTTGTGACCTGCTCGAATAATACGAATGATACCATTATCGAGTGGACAAAAGTTTATGTTGGTACGAGTACTCGCCAAGGAATGTATTGATGTCATAGCTGTGCTGTACTTTATGATGTCTAGGGGTTAGATCTATGGGTTATTTTTGATTCAGTTTTCAGTACTGCCAATACAGTGGAAAAAAATATTGTTAAAAATACACTTATCGTATTCTAGACCTCAATTTTTTTTTTTCAGAAAAATCAAACCAGCTATTAATATCATATAATACCAGTTTCACAATAAAAAATGTTAAGTCATACTTTGATATAGTAATTAAATTTGCCAGGCTAAATTGTTAACTTATAGTTACGTACTCATAAAATCAAACATTGCCCTGCAATATTATATCGTATTGAATATTAAATAAAGTTTGTATAGTATATCAGTGTATGTATCTAAGATATGTATCTATTATACATATACCGTATACAAATATGAACCAGCGCTTTTATAGTTATTGTGACCGACAAAGGAATGCCGATTGCTGCCCTTAAGGAACAATCTCATGTAATATATATAATTAGGTTGGGAAGATTTGTAAGCTATTTTTCTTTATTTTATTTTTACGTTTGTGAGATAGAGACTCTAAAAAAACCATTAAACTACCTCTAAATTTAATAGTTTTATAACCCGCCTAGGTGGCGTAGTTAGCTAACGCGTTAACGCGTGTTGAGCTCGACTGCCGAGGACGGGTAGATCAGTGTTCGAATATCGGTCGGGTGAACTGGGGGTGGTTTTCCCTAAATGGTTTTACACCCTCCCTCCACGCAAATATGGGTTCACTTCCTCTAAATTCAACATTCCCAATTCCTAAAGAATTAGCGTAATTAGTATTCAAGCGTATAACCCGAACGGGTAGTAAGACACGGTGCTAAATAAATAAAATAATAAATTGTTTTATATTCCTTTATTTTTCAGACCATCCAAAATAGCTTCAGATGAGAGTTCAAAAGAAGATTTCACATAATAGTGAGGATTCAAAATTAGTATATGTAATTTTGCAAAGTAATATTGTTTTTATTTGGTAGATTTAACTTCATCACTGTCACACAGCGTGTCAGTCTATAGTTATCTGATTATGTTGGTGATCACATGATCTAAGGCATCTCTCTAGCAATAGACTGGGCTGCCGATGACTGGTATATTGGTGTCAGTATCCCACTTGGGTCTACTGAGGGTATTTTTTTGTAAGTGATTCCTCACTTTCACTTGCAAGTTAATTTTCATTGAATTATACCTAAATCATCTTTTCCCAACAGTGTAAATATGTGAATGGTCAGAATGGGTAGTAAGACAAAATGAAAAAAGATGAGGAATGTAAAAAAAAAAGAAAATCTCGAGATATAACTTAACACGCCCGTCTCTGACACAAAGTTAGTTGTTAACTTACCAGTTTAACGCACAAGCTAAGATAAGAAAATAACACAAGTAAAATATTTTTCACGTGCTTAAATTTGGTGCAATGACTTAGCAACCTCCAACTAGTTTTATATTATTATTATTATTATTATTATTATTATTAGCACCGCGTCTTACTACCCGTTCAGGTTGTACGCACTTACGCTAATGTGTAATGGTAAGGTGATTGTGAGATGAAATGGAGGACCTACAGTTTAACGTGGAATCCGAACCATGGTGGAGGCCTGGAATTACCCACATTCACAAGATGTCTTGTCAGAGGTGAAAGAAGGGTTTGGTAATCAGATAAATCTGTGCCGGGACCGAGGATTGAACGCCGGCCGCCAGCACAGAAGTCTGACACGTTACCCCTAGACCACCAGGTCACCCTCCAACTAATTTTCCAACTAGTTTTCTTGGGCTTTCCGACGAAAGGGTGGGGTTCAAATCTCAGCTGGATGTAGTGGAGTTTTTTTCCCTACAAGGTTCCTAACTTCCCTTCCTAAATTACCCTATCCAAATTGTGAAAATTTGTGGCCCATCTGTGTGGTTGGTAAATACGGATTGTCTAGACGGATAGTAAATACAGATAGTTTGGGTGGGTAGTGATTGCGCAGGATTAGCCAAGTCCATAAAATAAGTACGTAATTTATTTTTATTTTTACATTTATCTTTGAATTCATTTATTAAAGTAATTCCATTTAATATGATATTAAAATAATTTGTTTTACATTCAACTCACAAATTATATTTTGAAATTTTAAATTTGACTACTTATTTATTGATCCCGTACTGGTTTTACATAGGTATGTATTTTAATTACAGTATGAGAAAGGTAGAATCTAGAGGAAATGCATCCGAATGAGTGGAGTAAGAGTGGGAAAACCTTTAGGGAAAACACCCACAGTAGTCTAGGCTGAGCTTTGAAAAGAGTAGAGACTACTAGTGGAAATATCCACTAAATGTCTTTATAAGTTACCGTCCAACTTATCAATGTGTAAAATAAATGGTTAGCTATCAAATTAATTAAAAGTTCTGAAATATGAAAATTTCAGTGTATCCCCTCGTAGATCCAGTCCTCTCCCTCTTAAATAAATTGCCTTTACCGCTTCAAATTGCAAGAGTCACTTATGTTACCTAGAACCGTCTTTCGATAATAACACTCTTATTGCGCATTACAAATAGACCCACAATGTTCCCCCATTGGTTATTTTTAATTAGAAGAAATAATTATTATTGTGGGGTAAGCTCACTGAGCTTTTTTTTTTCATTCTCCCTTTACACTTCAAATTAAATTACATGTAAAAACCGTACGGCGTGGCCACGCTGTGCTGCCTCTTCATTTTTACGGCCATTTTTCAGTGTGTTTTGTTTGTTTGGACCTTTTCCATCCCCTCAACAATATGAATATTCATGTATTACCATCTCTTTGTCTTCCCCTATATATATATTCCCCTTGGGATTTTTTTTTTCCTCGCCTCCCTTGCTGAAAACCTTCCCTAACAATTTCACATGCCTCATCATTTGCAAACATTTTTATGGATACACATAAAAAACAACAGCTTCGAATAAGACATTTCCCTCCAATAAATTATGTTACAAATTGAGTTTCTCTTTCTCTCTCTCTAACAGATTAATATAAACTTAGTTCAATATAAGTTTTCCTTTTTTTATTTATATATCGATAGATGGATGGTAGCATAGCAGCCAATGGAAGGAATTATGTGATAAACAGGAAAATATTAATTATTTGTTTCTTTTATCTTCCCATTACTTAAATTGCGGCGCTTTACAGCCTCGGTGGGCGGCAGACATGTATGACGCGAAGGGTCTGCAGATATGTCACAGAAATTTGAGGGAGGTTCAAAAAGAAGCGAGAAGTAAAATAAAAACATTTTGAAACACATTAATACCATATTTTTTTTCAAATAACATTTTTAAGAATTTTATATATATTGGGATTTTAAACACAATCTTAATAAATACATACTAGTTTTATAATGATAACATCACTAATTAAAAACAAAATAGTGGTCTGCCTTGAAAATTGCAATGCCTTGTTCAGCGTGCCTTGAGTTGAAAAGATGGACAATCCTGCATTAGAGAATACAGGTAAGTTAAAAAAAAAAATGCTGACGTCATCAACAAGTTAAAAACAATGATTTATCACTTCACCCCTACTCTCAACCCCACCTCTATATTCGACTGAAATTTACTCGGATGGCTAGGGTTCAATCCATACTGGGTGCATCATAGGGGGTTGAATTCAAATTTTGTTTTTTAATGTTCATCCTCCTCAGTCCAGGGTATATGTATATTAGTGTAAATTTTGGAGAGTCAGAGAATCTTATTTTATATATAAAAATTTAAAGATTAATTTAAATTTAGCGTATAGCTCGAGTGGGTAGTAAGACGTGGTGCTAAATAATAATAAATAGGTCAATTTAAATTGCTTGATAATATGTATTAGAGTATGATGTATACATTGGAGGCTGTCTACACGACATAACCTTAACGAGATGACGTGATGATGTAATCTTTATTATTATTATTATTATTAGCACCGCGTCTTACTACCCTTTTGGGTTATACGCTTATGTACTAATTACGCTAATGATTTTAGGGAATAGGAAGGTTATATTCAGAGAATGTGTACCCGCATTGACGTAGAGGCTGGGAGTGGAAAACCATTTTGAAAAAAGCTTAGTGCACCAGACCGAAATTTTAGCCTTGATCTCCCCGTCATAGGCAGTATAGTTTAGTTTACTCTGAGAGTAGTGTGTTAGACCAGGCAGCCACAAAAATGGGTATCAATTTATTAAACAGAAAATATTGATCTTAGGTACAATTCCCCTTTCAAGAAAGATACCTACATTATCACCGGGAGCTGAACCGAGAACCTTATATTAATAGCCAGGGGTGCTGACCACTAACCCAATGGTTCCCAACCGGTGTGCCATGAAATTTTGGAAGTGTGCCGCCAACATTTCCATAGATTTTAATGTAACTACACATTTCGTAATAAATTTACTAATAATAATAATAATATTTAGCACCGCGTCTTACTACCCGTTCGGGTTATACGCTATACGTACTAATTACTCTAATGGATTGGGAATTGGGAAGGTTGAATTAGAGGAAGTGAACCCGCATTTGCGTGGATGGAGAGTGGAAAACCATTTAGGAAGAACCCCCCTCAGTTCACCCGACCGAGATTCGAACCTCGATCTCCCCGTCCTCGGCGGTCGAGCTCAACACGACTCACGCGTTAGCCAACTACGCCACCGAGGCGGGTAATATATTTACTACTAGTTTCAGTTTTAAGCTTCCCGAGGATTTATAACTATAGATAATTTTTTGTTTCACTTTAAATTAAGATTCAGACCGACCATTTTCTATCTGTATCTTTTGTGAATAACGCCTGAGCAATGAAACTATGATTCTGAGCCAAATAAAGTGGTAACCAACCACCAAATATCCCAGTGAGTCCACAAAAAACCACCATCCTAACACAAGACACAAATAAAATGGAAATAATTGTTTAAATATCAGAAAGTGCACCTGAGGCGTCGTTCAACATTGATGAATTGATCGCAAGAAACACGAAACTACAGGTTATTTGTGAAAATGTGATTGGGTCAGCTTGTCAACATTATTGAAACCATGCTTATAAAATAATCTAAAGAGCAAGTTTCAAAAGTGTCTTTATCGAATAATCAGGTAACCCGAAGTATTTCTGAGATATCAGAGAACATCAGTCAATATGTTGTTGAAATAATTAAAGTAAACAGGCAATTTGCTCTTCAATTAGATGAGGGCACCGATAAAAGAATACACTTATTGTCAACTGCATCTCGATTAATTTTTATCTAAATTTAATAGAAGATGTATTATATTACAACCTTTACACGAGTGTTCCATGAAAAGACTGTCTTGTACTAATTGTGCCCTGGAATGGAAATGAAATCACTGCACTAGACAAAGAGGCTTGTCATAATTATAATGACAACAAATGAGAACAAATAATCAAAAAATTCCTCAATTATCTTCTTGTGGATATATTTTGGATAAAGAAACAATAACTAGCTGACCCCTTGACATATGTGGTTTTTATATTTTAGAAATTTAAACGGGAGATTCAATTAATTTGGGGTAAGACTTTGAAAAGCACTATCGAAATGAATCTCTTCACGTTTAAGTATTTAAAATGCTTCTTTACATAGGACTCTTTTTTTTATCACTGCATCTTACTATTCGTTCAGGCTATAAGCAAGATAATTACTCTAATGGGGTAGGAATGAGCAAGGAAGAAATTTAGAGGTAATCTATCCACATTTACTTGAAAGGAGAGGGGGAATCTATTTAGGGAAAACCACCCTCAATAGACTTAGTTTAAATTTATGCCCCCCACCTCGCTTTCCACGGCAGACCAGTATAACACGAAAATGACGCCTTAAATCAGACATTGAAGTGGGTGACATAGGATCGTGATTGTATGGCTAGCACCTAGTGGGCTAAAGTGTAAACCTCATCTGATTTGGTTGACGAATGACGTGCAGGTCATGGTTCGGATCCCAACACAACGTAATGAGTTTTTTTTTCTCTCGGTGATTTCCCACTCAACTTTCGCACAAATACGAGTGTATTTTATTCTATAAATTACTATGTGAGCTCTATGCATTAGAGTAGACTATTAGACCTATAAATAATCATTTGACGTGCAATGCAGTTTTGCCAGTGTAAGCAGAGCTAATTTAAAATGTACCAGAATTTTTTTTTAGCACCGCGTATTACTACCCATTCGGGTTATATGCCTAGGTACTAATAATACTAATGATTTAGGGGTTAGGAAGGTTTAATTGAGAGAAACTGCACCCACATTTTCCCGCAAGGAGAGTAGATAACTATTTCGGAAAAACCCACCTTCAGTGCACCCGGCCGGGATTGAACTCTGATCTCTCCGTCCTTGGCAGTCTAGTCCAACACGATATTAGCGAAATACACTACGTGGCCACCTAAGCAGGTATCGAGTATTTCTCATCCCTCAGTAGATCACTCTTTGGTCATGTATCAACATAAATACATTTCCCATGTGAGGCTCGTAGAACAGATCTTATATATGATTTGTCAAATAGAGGGGAGGGGGAGGGGGGACGTGTGAGAATATATCACAGACACAGTTTTAACAAGCCTTGCTTATTCTGGCAACACTCCCCAGCAAGACACTTAAGCAATCCCGTTGAAACAACAGGAAAGGCGTTATTTTATTACCACGGTCAAGTTTTTCTGGTCACAGAATCCTACTCGGTGGCTGTTACACGGTTATAAGGGCCACAGCCCATAGAGGTCCGTTAGAGAACTGTCGTCGGGCAGATAGCAAGGGGTGATGGGTGACTCTCGTGGGGGTGAGGGGTCATGGCAGGGGAGGGAGGGGGTGTCGGACAACGGGGTGAGAATGAGCGCAAGAGACGTGCGATGTCCTCTAGTGGGTGCAGTAACACCCCATCTGCCCTAGATCGAGAGATAAACCGACGAGCTTTGTGGAATTGCTCACACTGAAGAGGGTGGTGGGGAGAGGAGAGTTTTAGGGGGAGGGGGAGGCAACAAATAATTTAAGAGCAAGAGAGGCAAAAAAAAAATCAACTGAATTATGCGGGGTTTATTGGTTCCTTTGTATAGGATGAATTTATTAAGGAATGCCCCTCTTTACAGGATGATTCTTTGATAAGGTCATTGGTAAGAGCATATTATCAATACCTATAAAATAACACAAATAATATACTAATATGTTAAAAATGTCGGCCGCAAATAAATGTGTTTGAATTTTCTAAAATTTTTCAAACAAAATCAGGGTATAGGTTGGAAGAACAGTTTAGAAAATTCAAACATATTTCTTCATGGTCATTGTTGTTGTTAGTACTATTATTATTATTATTATTATTATTATCAACGCGTCTTACTACCAGTTCGGGTTGTACGCACTTACGCTAATGTTTAATGATGGTAGGGTGATTGTGAAATGAAATGGAGAACCTACAGTTTAACGTGAGATCCGAACCACGGTGGAGGCCTGGCATTCCACACATTCACAAGTTGTGATTAATACACGTCTTAGTCAGAGGTGAAAGAAGGGTTCGGTAATCAGATGAATCTGTGACGGGACCGAGGATTGAACCCCGGACCCCGAGCACAGAAGTCTGATCCCTTACCCCTAGACCACCAGGTCCCCGCAGTCAATATTGATAACCTTTTACAATATGTGTGTTTTTTTTTCATAGATAATGATAATACCAATCAAAAGGGGCGGCCGCAGATAATATGAATTGAGGTATAAATATATTAAACTTATTTTACTAACTTAAGTGATTAACAAATACTATTCTTCCTAACAAAATCATAATAGTTATTAATGTTAAGGATTTGATCCCCGTGTCAACTTGTTATAGTTCCAATTATATTTAAATCAATTTAAATATGCGACGAGCAACAGAAGTACTGATCTAAAGTTAATTTCTATCTTTATATAGATGGGAAATGTTGTTCTGAATTTTAAATATTTGATCCGGTTTGTAGGACATTATGGTGCTAATAGTATGTTGTTAAAACAGGCCTATGTCAGCATAAGCTATTGGCTTAACATAGCCTAAGGGGATAGGATGACGAAAGTGAATTTAAAGGAAGTAAACAAGAATTCGCTTGGTACAAAAAAATATGGGAAAATACATGGAGGAAAATTGGGTGGGCTTTAAGTTTTAACTAAAGGACAGGTTCCAGATTTCCATTTGCAGACAGAACGAATGGTCTTGTAAGCCCAATTAGCTTTTTATCTACCACCTGCCTGGGTTGTGAAATTATGTACTAATTACACTTATTTGTTAAGGGATAAGTAAAGTTTCATTTCTGAGAAGAATGCGTAGGAGGAGAATGTAAAACAATTTAGGGAACATCCGACCTGAAGTCAAACCCCGATCTCCCAGTCATTGGTAGTATTGCGAGTGTGACTCATTTAACCATGCGGCCACCTAAGTGTATGTTAGCTCTCAATCATTAATGAGAACATAATTAACATAATTTCATTGTACATCAAAAAATTACACATTTTGGTACACAAATTATGAAAATTATTATAAAGGAATTACTTTTTTAGTTCACATAAAAAGTAAACCTAATAACAATAATTATACATGGCTACAAAAAAATATTTCCAATTTTCGACATATTGTTGCGAGAGAATGGGCCTGGAGGAGCTACCTCTGTTCTCTCCACTAACAACTACCGTGCTAATGCGTGACAGAGGTAGGACAGAGCAGTTTCACACGAGGTAACAACTATCGCCGTCAACTATCGCGTGGGAACAATCACTCTAGCAGAAAAATCGGTACCAACCTAGCCGGAGTACAAGGTCAATTTTATAGTCAGCAGTGCTACATTAAATACAAGACGACACACATCTAGACCAGAATGGAATGGGCCCTGTTTCACATATGAAACTTCCTCATTTCACTTGATTTAATTTAATTCATATCTCATCTCATGTTTAAAATCGAACTGTATTTGAGGCGCACCAAGGGCCAGTTTCATAGTCATACTTAGTACTCCTCAAGTGTGGCGCAATACTCACCTACCTAAACTCGAATGGGATAGGCCAGCTTTGCATATGAAATCAGCCGATTCCATTCTTGAATAAGTAGGTGTCGACTCGTTCTTAGTATTGCACCACACTTGAAAAGTATATACTAAGGGCCAATTTCATAGTCAAGTTTAGTACGCCTCAAGTGCGGCGCTACACTAAGTACATGACGACACCTACCTAAACCAGAATGGAATGGGCCATTCTCACACAGGAAACTGGCCCATTCCATTCTGGTTTAGGTAGGTGTCGTCATGTACTTAGTGTAGCGCCGCACTTGAGGCGTACTATTATTATTATTATTATTATTATTATTATTAATATTAGCACCACGTCTTACTACCCGTTCGGGTTATACGCACTTACGCTAATGTGTAATGGTAGGGTGATTATGAGATGAAATGAAGGACCTACAGTTTAACGTGGAATCCGAGCCACGGTGGAGGCCTGGCATTCCCCACATTCACAAGATGTCTTGTCAGAGGTGAAGGAAGGGTTGAACCCCGGCCGCCAGCACAGAAGTCTGACACCTTACCCCTAGACCANTATTATTATTATTATTAATATTAGCACCACGTCTTACTACCCGTTCGGGTTATACGCACTTACGCTAATGTGTAATGGTAGGGTGATTATGAGATGAAATGAAGGACCTACAGTTTAACGTGGAATCCGAGCCACGGTGGAGGCCTGGCATTCCCCACATTCACAAGATGTCTTGTCAGAGGTGAAGGAAGGGTTGAACCCCAGCCGCCAGCACAGAAGTCCGACACCTTACCCCTAGACCGCCAGGTCACCCTTGAGGCGTACTAAATTTGACTATAAAACTGGCCCTAAGTCTGATAGTGTAGGAGTAGAACTGCTAAGCTTATATAATCTACAGCTATAAACGTGGTTAACAAAGTTGGCGTTATGAAAGTGCGCAGTTTTATTAATTTTGAGGGTGGTTTCAAATAAGTTTCTGCAACTTCCATGATAATACGTATGTATTTTCTCCAAGGCTGTGTTACCCAACAGGAGTACGTGAAGAATTCCTAACAGTAAGAGACGTCTTACTTAGTTTTATTAATCATATGATATTTTTTCGACATTCTTAAGTCTGATAAACAAATCAACGCTGATTTTGACATGATTTCACTGATTTTAATAGGCTTTTTGTAACCTCTATCATGGCTTTGTTAAGCTTACTACAGTAGCCCCATGGCTTCTTTGGTGCTGACTGACAGATCACAGCTGACTTCTGACGGTCAACATTTAGGTATATACCTAAATTTTGATTGTCAGAAGTGACAGCTGTTGAACACATGTTTTTGCAGATCATATGGTTCAGCGTAGGGATACTGAATTTGGTCCGGTAACTTTTTAAAGCTGTTAGAAATTAGCTGTGAGCTGTCAGTCAGCACCAAAGAAGTCATAGGGCTACTTTACTGAACCTTTGTTTGGATTTAGAACTACCTTTTATACTTTACAGATAAAAGGTGAGACTTAGGACCAGTTTCATAGTCAAATTTAGTACGCCTCAAGTGCGGCCCTACACTAAGTACATGACGACACCTACCTAAACTCGAATGGAATGGGCCGTTCTCGCATAGTAAACTGGCCCATTCCATTCTGGTATAGGTAGGTGTCGTCATGTACTTAGTGTATCGCCGCACTTGAGGCGTACTAAATTTGACTATGAAACTGGCCCTTATTTCCTTTTTTATCGTGAAAGAAGTAGCTACTTAGGTTAACTTAATGCCGTGACCCTTAACCCACGACTGGTGAAAGCTTGTGGAACACCATTTTAATAAATCTTCTAATCGTTTCTTAATCCTTCTTTTAAAAAAACACTTACAAATCAAATGTTTCAAACGAGATAACTTATTTGAAATAGATAAATCAAAGTAAAATATATTACAATTTTAGGTTTCGTGCGATTAGTAGTTTTTCAGACGTTACCATAAATATATAACATGACCTTGTACGTGAATAATACTTGTTTAGTGTACCTGAAATAAGTTTAATTAATATTAATGAAAATAAAATATTCTAATAAATAATTCTGTTATAGCCAACTTAAGATTGATATGTGGATCATCAAGTTAATGGCAAATTCTTCTAAAAATACTAAAATACCGCTTAATTCTTTGAGTTTCAAGCTATCCATTACTACTTTAAATTTTATAAAACTAATGTCTAATTTTGAAGGGTATATAAAATCATAGTTTAGTATTTAGATATTGTGTAACCCGTATGACTAGTAAATAAGATGTGTTGCTTAAATAAATAAAATAAAAATATTTTGATTTTAAAGATTATTTTTTTAAATTATCTGCTTTCTAAAATTCTACCTTAAAGATTAAATTCCACACAATTTTAATAATTAACTAAATTTATCTAGCATAATATACTTAGGGTTAAATGTTTCATATTTTTCTCGTAGAGTTAACCGAGAGTCCTATGTCCAAGACCTTACAAAATATACAGTTTATATTTTAAAAAAACATTTAGTCAGAAGCCTTCTTTCACTGCATCCCCTCCTTGCAAGGACGACTTGGTCCACTATCACTTCCAAAGATGGGGAGGATTGAACCCTAAATCCCCAGGTCCACATTTCCCAGTATTTCCGCTGAATCGCCCAGATGTCACACTATCCGCATCTTTTTTCCTACTGCAGCGAGTGTCAAGAAACTCTTTCTTTCGCTTTCTTTAATTTCATTCAAGGAAATATTTCCAAATGACTTTGGCTATTTAGCTCCAATAGTCAAAGGTTCAATTCCCAGATATAACAGAAATTTATAACATCTGCCTTAAAATATGAGTTAAGAATGAGCCTGGGGAAGGTATGATTCCTGGATAGCTCCATCGATAGAGAATTGGCGTACTAAGCCAAAGGTCCTGGGTTCGATTCCCGTGTCCAGGTATCATTTTTCAATTTTAAGAATGTATATAATAATTTTTCTCTTCTTTCTTAGTTGTAGGTAATTAACTTTCTAGAAATTTATGTTTGTACTAAAATTAAGTTAGAAGGACGGTAATAGCTTGAGCTGGCATTAAATGCATCAAACTAAATACCAATTGTTTTATTTGTGAAGATTAGTTAATAATAATATAAAACATTTAAACAATAGTCCAGAAATTATAATTATTCTATTTATAGGTCCACTTTTATTTATTTTCAATATTACTACCTGTCTGTGCTATTCGCATTCAATCGCATTAATAAGGAAGGTAACATTTTGAAGAAATATAAATGTACTTTCATGGAGGAAGGGTGGTAAATAATTTAGATAAAATATCTAAGTTCTCCCAGTCAGAATTCAAACTCTGGCCTTCCCGTCACTAGCAAACTCTAGTAGATGAGATTGACGTTTATATCCGCACGTAAATTGATGAGGGCTTGTAGCTTCTATTTTTCTTCTTCTTAAAACCGCGTCCTATTAACTGTTTTGGTTATACGCCTTTGTTCTCATTGCACTAATGATTTAGGAATTAGAATGATTAAATTTAGAATAAATGTAGCCGAAATTTTATCGAAGGAGAGTGGTAAAAACCATTTGAGAAAACCACCTTCAGTGGACCCGAACAGGATCGAGCCCCTATCTTCCATCTTCAGCAGTTCAATCTATTACGAGCATAGTGCCTTAGACTATGGGGCCATCGAAGTGGGTACTCCACTATTCTTAATGCACTTAGCCCTTTGGATGGTTAGTGCTGCCTCCACCATCTGGTATAAATCCCATGTACTAGGGGAGTTTAAGGAAGCGTGGTGGTTCCCCAATGATTTCTACAGTTAATTTATATGAGCGAGCGTGAAATGGCCTACCAGTTTTGCCAGGAAAGGTATTTTCACATACCTTCCAGGATTCTTTTACATGTCACAATTGACCTGGGACCAACGGCCTTACTTCCTCTACGAAGGAAGTTGTGCTACGGGTTTTTATTGCTCAAGAAAAACTTTCGTTGACCTCGTCTTGGTTTGAACTCACGAACATCGGGTCCTAGGGCAACCACTTCCCAACACCAAAACTACAGAGGTAAATTAGATCTACTCATAATATAAAAACTAGTCCGCGGGTGTAAGTTTGTATTATTTTTAATCTCCTGATTCGTACGTAAAATGGCCAAAGAATAAACTTGTTAATATGGTATATTGTGTGATTTTTTGCTTTTGTATAATTATACATTTGTTTATCATTTAAATAAAAACCTCTATAACAACTAAAGTATTTTAAAATTATTTAAGATTATCTATAGATAAATGTGTATGTTTTGATGCTCTTAAAAGATGTAGTTCTATACAACTCTACTTTTTGAAATAATGTAAAAACAAATACCTATATAAAAGTTTCCCATCTTTATTTATTTTTTATTGACTGATAATTATAAAAAACTCTTAAATTTTATAATGGACCATGTTCATAAAGTTGATATGAAGTTAACTTTGCTTTAGTCTAAAAAAAATTTCAACCAAGAGTAACCTTAAAATTTTAGTGCTTCTTGTATGTTAGAATAAAAGTTTTTAAACACAGTCGGATCTCTTTATTAAAATTTTAGTTTTTTTTATAAAGAATCGCAGAAATGGTAAAACCAAATTATGGGAAATTTGGTACATATGTAACATACTAGGAGAGTAAATTGAGAAAGAAATAAAGAAAGAGAAAGTAAAAATTTGATGTAGGGACAACCTATATAGAAAAAAAAAATCGATAGATGTTGGGCTAAAGGGTAAAAAAAAAGTAAGGAAAAGATGAGAAGAATAACCAAAAACGAAAAAAGGAGCAAAACGTAAAAGGGAAAGCAAGGGTAAAAAGGGATGATGGAGGAGGTTGGGTGAGGGGGAGTATTCGTTCGTTCCGTAGTTCAACGGCGCAGACGTCGTTTACGTCAGAAAATATCAAAAATTTATATGAGCACTCTTTGAGATTGTTTAATGTAGCATGGCTAATGTACAAACGT
>CABFOV010001996.1:67670-97093 GCA_902141375.1 Timema poppense
TTTTTTTTTTTTTCAAAAATACACGATTGAATCGCTTACAACTTGCATTTAAATATCTATAAAGCCTATTTCAAAATACATAGATTAGAGAGAGTATTGTAGTCTATAGTTGGGCACCAATTCCTATATCCTATTATAGCTTTAACAATAAGCTATTCGTATGTTTTTCTAATAACTCAGATGTTCAAACAATAGTTTAAAATAAATGGTAGGACACAATTACACAAACCTTCTCATATTATGTATTATAATGGCGAAGAAAATTTTCAAAAATAGGATTTGAGTAACTACCCTTATAATTATGTTTTCTGTATAAAATCAACACATTATCTTGTTAATCACAATAATCACTTTTTATATATACATTTTAAGCCAAATTGTTCAAATATTGTTTAACAAAATTCATGTTTTCAAATATTAATTGTTAACTATCGTAATATTATTTATTATTGTAAAAAAAAGTATTCTTATTTATCATTAATAACAGCTGTTTCCAGATTCCCATTTTGAATTTAATATTGGTCGATTAAAAAAAACTATAATTTGTTGAAAGTAAATTACTTTTAAATTAATTTATTTTTGATAAATAGGGATTAATTTTTATTGATATGTGAAATAGTCCCCCGATATCAATTTTAACCAAATCGTTAGAGCTATTTTTAAAGAAAATTAAACTTTACAATAATCAGTGATCAGTTAGGCTTAGCTATAAAATGATTAAAAAGTCTACACAATTATTTTAATACAATAAACTTAATAGGTAACCATTCTGAACAAAATCACTAAGGGAACTTAAAAAAAATTAAATTAAAAAAACAGTCATCATTAAACTACTCAACCGAATATTCCCCTAAAAACAAGATATACCCAGTACAGCTTGATTTTTCATGTTATTGTCAAACACCCCTCAATTATAAATTCTAAACAAAATCTTAGTAGCCATTTTCAAAAATCACTCATCAATAAACGACTCTTTATCGAATTTCTACCCAAATCTAAGTATGCACAGGGCTTTTTGTCATGTGAAACACTCCCAAGATACCTATTTGGAACCAATTCATTAATTCCATTTGTAAAATCTTTCAAGTTTTTGGAAAATCAATCATCAGTAATTTACCCTTCAACGTATTTTTACCAAAAAACAATTATATAGTGATTATTTTTAATGTTTATAGACACACATTTCAAACAAAATCATTAGAGCTATTTTTAAAAAGTATGGGATTAAGACAATTACTTATCAATAAAATACCCTTAGGTCTAATTGAAGGCTTTGGGTAAAAAAAAAAATCCTTTTGTGGTATTGCCTTATAACATCTAAATATCAAGTCTGAACAAGATCCATCAAACCGTTTCAGATCTGAGGCCATGGAAAGACAGACAGACAGAATTGTAAAATCAATTTTTTTTAGTTCATAATCACATAGAACCTAAAAATTTGTCTCTATCCAAAGATCAATTTTTTCACGATTACAATACTATCTCTTTAGATAAGGAAGTAAAAATTGAAATCAAGATTAATATATACAATATTATAGGCCTATATATAATTATCAAACTCATTGCTTTTGGTTTATAAACACCTCCAAAAATCCAAGAAGAGATAAATTTGAGATTCCATCCAAATTACAATAATTCTTTCGGCTTAAGCCTTCTTAATTTTAATATATTGTCGAGGAAGTAAATTAAGTGTGTATGTTTTAGAACCTGCTCAAAAATCAATTTGAATATATATGGTCAGTTTATTAGGATCGCTTCACTGATATTTACCTTGACTATACTTCAAAGTTGAAAATATTGGGACATGAGAATTGCCAGCAGCAATTATAAAATAAAAAGACCATTAACTTTTGACGTTGAACTTAGAACATTATTTTTCTTGCCCACATGATTTCACCCTACAAGAACCATAAATCTCTTACTTTACCCGGTTAAAAACAAAGGTTTTTCACGTGTGATCTAGTCAAACATAACGACTATAGTCAAGGAGAGGTTCTATCTCGAATTGACTTGTACACACAGCGGCAATAAAAACACACACACATGAAATGTATGATACATGACTAAAAATATTAAAAATGTCTCGTCTAAAATGTTCAGTTTGATAGATTTTCTAAGAAGGATTGAAATTATTCTTTTTAGCACCGGATCTTACCACTTGTTTAGGTTCCCTACAAATATGTACTAACTACGTTAGTAATAAAGGCTACATTTAAAAAAAGTACACCGACATTTGATTGAAGTGAGAGTGAGAAAACCATTTGGGGAAAAACCACACTCATTTTACTCTACCAGGATTGGAGCCCCGATCTCCCTAACATCGACAGTCTAGTTTATTGCGAGAGTGATGCCTCAGACCATGCGCCCACCGAAGCATGTAATGATTGATATTGGGAATGTAATAAGGTGCATGCCAGAGATGAACGACTGTGTGGGTGGCTGGGCCCAGGAAATGGGGGGATGATCCCATTAGGGCACGGATATAGGCTACATGCGAATCGGCCAACGCGACCACAAGTCACCGGAGCATCGAGCAATGGTACTTATACAGGAGACTTGTCGCTCACGTTAGCGATCAGGTCGCTGTCACTAGAGTGTAGTCGCGTGGTATGGACATCCACACACACATATGGCAAGGCATTGAGTGCGGGCCTCCTGGTAGAGGCAACCAGGTCACAAGTATGGCTGGTAACTTGATCCCATCTAGCATTCCATATGCAACATGCAAATGTTAGACAAGTGTATGGACTCACTAAGGCCTACCGCACACGGTGCAGGTTTGTTGTTAGATTGCCAGCTGTGTTTCGCTGATCGTTGTTGTACCTGCTGCGTTTCTGGGTGCCAAGGAGGGGGCATTGTTGGGTGTCAAGCAGGGAGCGCTGTAAGGTTAGATTCAGATGAGGCTCACCGACTACAGGCAATGCGGCTAGTTTACTAGAGAGTCGCGAGAGAACGCTAGCTCTGTTGTCAACAAACACGGACGGTGATGATGACTTCTCGGAAGACGACACTTTGTGGGCGATTTGTATTCATCGAAGACAATTAATTAGTGATGGCGATATTTTCAACAATTGATGCACTGAGGAGTCGAAGAAAATGTAGGAGCCCACATGAACGTAACCACCTATAAGACTGACTGCACGTAAACAGTGGCGGTCGTCGTGCCTAGTCACGTGACTGAAGGTTGCTCTCCGATTGGCTCACCTCCCGATCCAGCCGGGAACCAAGCACAGAAAATATTGTGGGAACTATCAAGAGAAACCAGCAGCCGAGCCATCATTTACGTCATTTTCCAGCAGCGTGCCTTGCTCAGCCCTGATCAAGCGGCTAGCAACGAATCCTGTACCGGGCCTAACTCTGCCTTTTCCTGGAGAAACTCCACGACACGTCGATAAGGAAAGCCATAAAGTACAGAGAACAACAATACAAATCAGTAAAATGGTTCAGGGGAGAGTTTGGATGAGCCTTTGTCTCCCTTTAATACAAGAACTGGCAATCCTAAGAAAGCCTTGCCTATTGTTTAACACGTTGGGCCCAATAGGGAAAGGTAAACTGCGACTATTCATGCCAGCATATTGTGTCTTCTTATTTCTTAATCTTTCTACACTCTACACATTTCTGGCCATGGAGAGCGACATATTAACTGAAATGTCTTCATTTATTGCGTTGGTAGAACGAGTACTCTCTCAGTTGTTGCAAATGATAAATAGCTAACCAAGTATATTGGCTCAATTTGGAAGTTCTGCGCATGCGCTATCGAGTCGAGCCATTCTCTAGCCTTAGCGACGCACGTGTTTTGTTTTTAGAATTATTTAAGATCTTGGTTTACATAGATTTGTGAGCATGGAGTAGAACAAAGCCAAAACAACTAAACAAATTGAGTTTTATCAAAAGTATTCTGTTCTTTGGAACGCTACCTCGACTAATCAAAAGAATTCAAATACTCGAAAAAGATACGCTTGCTGCGATAACTAAGGTATTTTTTAACTTTCAAGAAGATTTTTTTCCCTCCATTTTTGTCTTTTCTTCGAGAGTACATTTCCTGCCAACACAATAAATAAAGAAATGGCAAATAATACGTCGTTATCCATGGCCAGAAATGTGTAGACTGATTAAAAATTAGAAAAGGGTCTAGGATTTTGATCCAACAAGTTGGCATAAATATTTACAGTTTCTTTTACCCACGTTGGCTCTCAATTTCTTACATAATAAACAAGGTTTTAAAAGATGCCACGGGCCATGGTTAGCTTACAGTCAATAAACTATATTACCCGCTTCGGTGGCCACGTAGTCTAACAAGATAAACTCGTGTTGGATTAGACTGCTGAAGACGTGGTTCGATCCCGGTCGGGTCCACTGAGGGTAGTTTTTCACTCTACTTCCACGCAAAAGCGAGTGAAATTCCTCTAAATTAATCCTTACTAATCCCTAACGTATTAGCGTAATTAGTACTAATGGATATAGCCTGAACCGATAGTTTGATGTAGTGAAAAAAAACTCTATTGCAGTTCTTGTTTCCGGAACATCAATCAATTATGTGGACAATAGGGTGTACATATTCAGATCACAAGACTATATTCACAAAATATCAAAACAGAATTGGTGAATTTAAGGTAATTTAGAGTAAAAATAGCCATAAATATAAAATATGAAATGGGATTGCAGCCGCTACTCTGATAAAACGGATTACAAAAATCAATCACTAGAATTACAATCAATAATGAAACGATGAAGCTTAGTTACTACCTTGTACTAATTAGTTCGTTTAAAACTGAGTTGTGACATTTTGAGTCTTTAGTTACATGATAGGTGACCTGGCGGTCTAGGGGTAAGGTGTCATACTTCTATGCTGGCGGCCGGGGTTCAATCCTCGGTCCCGGCACAGATTTATCTGATTACCGAACCCTTCCTTCACCTCTGACAAGACATCTTGTGAATGTGGGGAATGCCAGGTTTCCACCGTGGTTCGGATTCCACGTTAAACTGTAGGTCCTCCATTTCATCCCACAATCACCCTACCATTACACATTAGCGTAAGTGCGTATAACCCGGACGGATAGTAAGACGTGGTGTTAATAATAATAATAATAATAATAATAATAGTTACATGATAGGCCAAAGTTTGTTCTGGCGTCGTTATTGATCATGTACACGTCATAACATTTAATTATTTTATTTCATATATATTTTTATTAAAAAAAACCGCATCAACTTGAATAAAAATAAATCCATTTTTTTTATTGGACGCACTTTTTTTAAATTTCCAGATGTATCACGCTATAAATATTTGCTTTGTTTTTTTTGTTCCTCAAAATATTAAAAATACACAAATATTTGCTGCCAATATTATGCTACATTTAAAATAAAGTCCATTTATTTTCTTTTATCAAAATTCTTTGTACTTATAACATTAATATGATTACGTGTACAAAATATAATTACCTTATCAATATACTGTTTGACAAATTTAAAATATTTATTTTTATACTACAAAAATAATATGGCCTTCTTTTACAGATTTAATGCAATGACTATCTAGTCGTAGATTCTTTAGCCTTAGATTAGTAGCCAACATACTAGCACCAAAACATCCTAACAAGTAATGTATACACTTGTCCAGTCAAATAGGCTTTTCTGTCTTTAAATTTTAACCACCAACTTTTTTTTATTTACGCTTATCCTGCAGTAAAAATGATTTAGCTAACTACAAGTATTTCTATCTTTTTATCAACAAAACACGACACTTTAGTTTTGACCGTGTTCTAGTGAATATTCTCAAAACAGAATTTTAAGATAATTGAAAGATATCGTAAGGCCTTACAATTTATCTAAAATATATTACTGTAATTTTTCTAGACTGGATATCATTAGTTTATTACATAAATATCATATTTTATCCAGTTGGGGTGAGAATGGAAGAATGGGGTAGCTCTCTAACAGAAGAGACTGAATCACGCCACAATATTTTACTCAGTAATTTTTATTACCTGCTCTCAAACATAAAATGGCATAAAGAAGTGTGTCACTGTGTAAAAAATATATTTGAAATATATACCCTAGGGTTTTATTTTCATAAGGAAAACCAATAAACTACAGAAATAAATTTACAAAGCTATTGTACAAAGCAGCAATAAAACCAAATTGCTGTAACCCATTTTATCTAACATTATTGGGACATTAAAATGTCTTTCTTGCAGATAAAATTAAGAGGGTTTAACTTATTTACGTTGGCATATATAATAATAATAATAATAATTATTATTATTATTATTATTATTATTATTACAGGCCTTCATTCCATAGAGCTACTACTATTTAGAATTAGACGATAGGATCGGTTTGTTTTGTAAATTGAATATATATGCTTAGTTACAAGAGACCAATAGGCAAATTTTAATTTAAAAATATAGTATTTTCAATAATTTTTTGCACCGTCTTATTGCCTGTTGGGAATGATAGAAAACTATTTTTGGGGGGAGGGGTGGGGGAGAAGTGGAGGTTCACTGGCAATTTACACTATACCTTTAATCACGGCAGTCTTGATTTAGCCAACAAAAAAAAAAGTTGATACACAAATATGTAAGGGTGGATCCATCTAATTTCAAAGGGGAGCTGGACCCTTTCAACACCCCTCTTTCTGTGCTTTGGAGCGGAACACCTCTATAAGAATTAGCATTCTATGCCATTTCAAGCTAGACATATTTTATAATTAATAACCGATTTGCAGATGTTAACTTTTTAATCCAATTTTATAATCTGAATTCTCAACTTACCTGTAACTTTATCATTGTTTTATCAAGCTTATTTTGTCATCTGTAAGTTTTACAACATTTTTTTAACCTGTTTTCATGTATTTTAAACTTACCACCTAATATATTGCTGACTTGATGATGAATTAATTTATTATATGGGTAATGTTCAAAATTTAACAATATGTTAATAACATAAGTTAAACTTAATTATACATTTTGATCTGAAAATTCAATTTATTCCATCAATTAACTTAAAACCAATTTATTAATCAATTTTATCTGTATATTTTTGTTCAATATATCTAAGTCTTAAGTTCTAATTCAAATTTACTCCTTACTTCCAAATTGTTTAGAATGTTTTCTAAAATGTTAATAATATTTATTTTAAATTTTACGCACCCCATGTGATTACCTCGCCTACCCCAGGTTGAATACCAGTGCATATGAGTATTTGTATTTTTAGTCACGTGTGGATTCAACATTGGCTATCAAATAAATAATTCAGAGATTATTTTGGTTTCAAATAAATCTACTCATTAGTATAATTACATATTTAAGAATAAGCTTTTATGCCGAAACCATCAATTTTATTTGAAACTATATATTAAATGTTTAAATCAAATCTTAGATCTATAAATTAGTAGTAAATATGTAACTAGTGTAATATGTTATAAGTGAGCTTACATGTAAATTAAGAATCACCTTTAATTAGTTTAAAATATTAAAATTAACTTTCTACTGTTAATCGTTTTGGTAAATTACATTAAGATTTTCCCTTGTTTGTCAAATCCACTAAGAAAACACATCACTAGAACTAATAAAAATAATTATTCCTCTCCATTTAATTTTCATTCTTCCCTTCAGCGTTTCTACGCACGTTTTCGTACCGCGCTCTTATTGCTTCAAGTTGCCAACTTTGCGGAGAACAAATTACCTTCAAAAGTGCTCCAACTTCTAACAAAGTGCCCGCTCATATTGGAATCAATTTCCTCAAATGGTATTCTCACCCTCTTCCTTACTCCCAAGTTTGTCTTTTGCCTCTTTCCATACATCCCTCCCTCTCACCCCTTTACCGCCTCAATCTCACGTTTCCGAAAGAGTTGGTCGCGTGGTAACACTGTTTCAACTGTACCGTTATTTTCTAGAGTAAGCGTCTGAACCATTTAGGTAAATAAACTTTATCTTTGAATCATTACAATAAACTTTGGCAGTTTTAATGTAAACGCTGCGAAACAGTGTCTTGGCATGGAGTGTGGCCCGTTGAAGGAGAGCTTTTTAAAATGATTATATGATCTCACCCACTCGGTCCCCATTTTACCAAACATGCATGAGATCTTCTTTACATCCCTGAATTATTATTACGTCAACAACTCCAAGGTTCTATCTATCAAGCACTGGACATGCACTCAGCCTCTCAGCTGGTTAATGATGCCTGCACCATCTGGTAAAAATCTCATATACTAGGAGATTTAAGAAAGTGTGGTGGTTCCACGTTGACTTTTACACTGAATTTCTATGAGCGAGCGCGATAAATCCTACCAGTTTTGCCAGGGAAAGGTATTTCCACATAACTTTTAAGGTTATTTTACATGTCACAATTGACATGGGACCGACGGGTTTACTTGCCACAGGTACAGCTTGGACTAACTCTGATTACCTTGTAAACACTCCACGACACGCCACTGGTACAATTTCATACTTTTAATAAATAATAGCTGGTCTAGTAAATTTGGCTGTTTATGGTTTTAAAATGATTTTAGAGTATGTCTAGATAACATATTCAAAATTAAATAATGAAAAATGTAATCATTATTTTTTTCTTATCTCACGTTTAACTCCCCTTTGGCCGTTGTATACGTATAACAAACTCTACTGATATAGAATTAGATTTATATTAAAAATTTAAGACCCAACCTAAAGAGCTATTTTGGAAATCTTAATTTAGTATGTTTGTAAAGTCCCATATTTACTATGTTGTATACAAATAAGTTGAGTAAATACTCTCGCTATATATTATAATATGTAGCTTATTTTATTATTTAGCAAATTATTATATATTTTAATTATTTTTTTGAATTTTTTTCAATGTTTACCTGTTCTAGGTCCTTGTTTACTTTTGATCACAAACTGAAATAAAAGGACAACAGAATGGAAACCTAATGATATTAATTAGAGCGTTTAACAGCGACATTATTAACTATTTAATCCAAATGATTAAGGATGCTAAGAGCACATATTTAGAGAGCATGTACCCACATTTGCTTATATGAGATTATTTGAAAATCATTACTATAAATCACATTTTAAGCACAACCTTTAAATGCACCTTAACGATAATCGAGCCTCGATCTCACCATTAATGTCAACTCGATAAATTAAGAGTCTGACGTCTTAGAACACCTGACTCCTGTTGTAGGTAGCAAAAACTGTCGGCTATGTTGTGTTTGAGTTCATGCTACAGTTCCCATAGTAGTCTCTTTCATATAAAGGTGGAATTTACGGTGAATGGAATATAGGCTAAGGTGATCATTCATTCCCAATTTTTCGGGCACAGTTTCTGAAATATACAAATTTTGTCCCCAATCCGGTGAGTAAATTAAAGCAATTTTAAATGTACATGAATTGAATAAAAATTGTTTAGTCAAGCCAATTGTTAAAATATTAAAATATAAAATATGTCAACAGTTAGCGACGAGTATTTCTTTGATTCCGATTTATTTTTTATTTTTTTATAGTTCAATACTTTCATGTATTATATCCTAACACTTTTATTATTATATATCACTACATTTAAAATAATTCATTCATTTTCACTGGCTCGATCCTCGGTCCCGGCAAAGATTTATCTGATTACCAAACCCTTCCTTCACCTCTGACAAGACATCTTGTGAATGTGAGGAATGCCAGGCCTCCACCGTGGTTCGGATTCCACGTTAAACTGTAGGTCCTCCATTTCATCTCACAATCACCCTACCATTACACATTAGCGTAAGTGCGTATAGCCCGAACGGGTAGTAAGACGCGGTGCTAATAATAATAATAATCCACGCAAATGTGGGCACTTGTTCTCTTAATACTCGTATAACCACAAACCATTAGAGTAACTAGTACATTAGCGTATAGAACATGGTGCTAAAAAAAAGTTAAACTAAAGTATCTTTTTTAAAAATAGACTTTCAATGATTTGTAAACCAATTTGAGGATCTTTCTATTTCAAATTTTGAATCTATCAATACTTGCAATCTTTCTAGGTTTGAAATTTTAATTTTATATCAATGTTAGCTATCAGTGTAATCGATGGTATATTTGTGTTGATTATAAATAAGTGTTTTAGTAATATTTTTTAATTAATAGACCATACATTTGGCGGTTTGTGCTCTTTAAATACCGTTGATTATCCTTACTGCATTAAAAGTATTTCAAAAATTTACAAGAAAGCTATCTAGCCTACTGGAACGCAATGTGAGTTTTAAGGAAGTGAATCAACATTAATATTTTTGCCTATAAGATTGTACACTAATTTTATATTTGTATTAAAATAATTAAGTTAACGAGTTCATCTTTGTAACCGAAATCTGGCTGAAAGCCTCTATCATTGCAATAATAATAATAATAATAATAATATTTAGCACCGCGTCTTACTACCCGTTCGGGTTATACGCTTTAAGTACTAATTACTCTAATGGATTAGGAATTGGGAAGGTTGAATTAGAGGAAGTGAACCCGCATTTGCGTGGAGGGAGAGTGGAAAACCATTTAGGAAAAACCACCCCCAGTTCACCCGACCGAGATTCGAACCTCGATCTCCCCGTCCTCAGCAGCCGAGCTTAACACGACAAGCGCGTTAGCCAACTACGCCACCGAGGCGGGTTCTATCATTGCAAATTTAACATCAAAGATCGATTTGCGAAGATAGATTATTGATGCTAACACAGTTAAATATTTGTGATATGTTAGTTAAAACAATAATATAAGGGCATGCTCTGGTGGCTGCATTGTCTAAGGCGCTACTCTCGCATTGGACTAGACTGCCGAAGATGAGGAGATCGGGGTTCAATCCCTGTCGGCTGCACTGAGGGTGGTTTTCCTAAATGGTTTACCACTCACGCTCCACGCAAATGTGGGTGCACTACCTCTAAATTAAACCTTCCTAGCCCCATCAAATTGGAATAATTAGTACATAGGTGTATATTTCGAATGGCTAGTTAGAACTGGCGCTAAGAAAAAAAAATAGATTACTCTTAAAACTCTTTCACGCTTTAAAATAGTTTCCACTTAATAAGTTAATTCGTGTTTTAAATGTACTTATTATTATTATTATTATTATTAGCACCACGTCTTACTACCCGTTCGGGTTATACACACTTACGCTAATGTGTAATGGTAGGGTGACTGTGAGATGAAATGGAGAACCTACAGTTTAACGTGGAATTCGAACCATGGTGGAGGCCTGGCATTTCCCACATTAACAAGATGTCTTGTCACAGGTGAAGGAAGGGTTTAGTAATCAGATAAATCTGTGCCGGGACCGAGGATTGAATCCCCGCCCGCCAGCACAGAAGTCCGTCACCTTACCCCTAGACCGCCAGGTCACCAATTAAATGTATTCAATTCGTGTAATAAAATGTAATATAAACTAGTATGGTTAGTGTTTTAAGAGTAAGCAGAGTTAGTTTGAACTGTATATATATTTTGTTCTCATCACTAAGTAGGGCTTTCATCAGTCAAGTATCAACGAAAGTACGTTTATTATAAAATGTGTAGACCACACTCTACGTATGATCGGTCAAAAGGGGCCAGAACATATTACAAATAAAGTTCTAACAAGATCTGCTTTCCATAGCAACTATCCACGACATGGGTATGGATATGTATTTATGTGACACTAATTAAAAATAGAAAACAATACTTAAGACACATTTTAAAAGAAATTAATATTTCCATATTTGTTAGTAAGATAAATGTATTTAAAGAAAACACCCTTATTTGCGTAGACATAAATATAAAACAAGTAATATGAGTTAATTATGCGTACTAGTATTAATTTAAAGAGTTTTTGCAGCTCACAATAAATTGTATTCTTACGACCAACACTAACTTAAACCACAACAAGGAATACTTAGGCCTACGTAACAAACGTTTTGGATTGCGATTTGTCTTGCGATGACTGTTCCTTTTTCAAACGGCGAAGAAGGTCCTTTCAACCGATAAGTAGGCACCCGAATTTCCCCTTAATTATATTGACATTTACAAAAGGTTAACTATCAAGCGTTGGCTAAATTTTAATAGGTAATTATAATACATTACTTAAATTACGTTTGTATTAAAATAGTCAAACCACGTTTTAAGATTATAAAATTTTCCAAAATTGATTTGATTCAAATAGGTTATTCACTATGATGAAATCTATGTTGTTTTTTATGAAAGAAACAGTTTTATAATTAAGTACATAAAGTTGGATTTAAAAAATTTTATTATGATATTTTGACAATATTACGCTATTTTAACCTTATATTTAGCTTCAAAATTAGTTATTATAAAACTCACATCAGTGGAGGGAAAGTGGACAAAGTCAACAGTATTTTATTTTCTATTTTGATGGTGATGATGGGGTCGGGGATCGTTTCCCGGACCAGTAAAAGGATATGTTTTACTCCTAAAGGGTTGCCAGCTCTCCCTTAAGGCAAATGTGGGTTCCTTTATTTCAATTATATTTTACTCATCTGTATTCCATTATAATTAGCAAGACGTGTAAAACGTAAGAGTTTTTAAAAACGCCGTAATATAAAACAAAATTCAACTATATTACTACATTAATTTTAGTATATCATTTAAGATTTTAATAAATCAAATAAAAATAAAACGTTGTAAGCAATTGAAATAAAGTAAGGCTATAAATTTTATGTCTTATGTGATATGTATAATTGGAATTGAAATTTTAAAGTTAATAATGAACGATAAATCTATATTTAAGGCTTAACAATCATTAAAATAATTTGAGGACAAGCCATGTTCTTATTCTAGAAAATAAGAATTTCTTGTTACATTTACATTTATATATCTATGGGATATTGATAGAACATGTTACTCGCTATTTGAGGAAATTTACAACTTTATTAGTTTAACAATCTTTGAATAAATACATCTTTCCAGAACGTGATGTTGCTTTTGTTACTAATCGCTTTATTTGAAAATGAAATATTTCCGATCGTTTTAAACTTTTTCAAATATCTTACATGTACAAATATGGTTTGTTCATACAGTGATTGAAAATAGAGCCATATTGATGAATATTTTAATTTTGATACAGACAAGACCAAAACATGTTAGATTATACTTTTTTTTAATGTGCTTAGTTTTTTACAATTAATAGATAGTTCGGATTTTACGAAAATAATTAGGCCCATAAGCATTCTTTAAGCTACTAAAAGAGGACATAAAAAAGTACTAGATTTAATTGCAAAAATAAAAAGTTTGACATTAATAAAAAAAAGTGGTTTTTCATACCCCCATAAAATTCTATCTGTCGCCTCTTATTTGGAGGACCCCTATAGTATATTTATCACGCTAATGTATTAAGGTCGAGGAAATTTACCTGGATTTGCATGGAAGAAGAATAAGAAACCATCTAGAAAAAAATCTAACTCTATTCACCGGCCGGGATTAAAACCACCATCTACAAAATCGGCATTAGTGGTCAAATTTATGGTATGAATGACACCTTGGACTATTCAATCACCGAAGTTCAGGAATGTGTGGGAAGGGTTTATTACCAATTTGGTTTACTGAAATTTATTACAGAAAATCAAAGCTGGATTTTGTGTGTGGGTGTGTGTGTGTGTGTGGGTGTGTGTGTGTGTGTGTGTGTGGGTGTGGGTGTGTGTGTGTGTGTGAGAGAGAGAGAGAGAGAGAGAGAGTGAATCCCGTCTTACTACGCATCCTGGTTATCCCCACTGATAGCGTGGAAAATTCTTGAAATGAGTTACAACAATTTGTTTTGTCGATGAATATCTGTTTGATTTGGTTTGAAACAGCTGATACGCTTTTTTATTTTTTACTGACGGCTCACTCTCCCCGTCATTTACTTTTACAATAGGCCTACTTACTTTCTGTATAGCTTAGGAACTCGAAAGTTTATTGCCGCACTTAAAAAAGTACGCCACCTAGCCCTATATTGAACTAGTACTATCCAGTCAACCTCACTACACCTTATACCTTTCCGGGCCATTCTAATGTTTACATCCAATCCGAGTCTAGTACTTGGTTTAGTCGGCCAGTACCCCGAACAAGGTTCTAGAATCTTCCATCCACGCTGCATGTCCCAACAATCGTATTCTACGAAACTTTACTATCATCTTGGGATGATTACAAGATATATAAAATATGTAAAATCCTCCACTCCTTAGTATCCTCATCCCTTTTTAGACCAAATATATTCCTAAGATAGTTTTTTTTTTTACGAAAATCCTAAATTACTTTCGTCATGTAAGGTAAGAGACAAAGTTTCACACCCATAAAGAACAACCGGTAAAATTATTGTTTTGTATATTCTGAGTTTTCAAATTAACAAACTACAAAATATTTAATAACATTAAAAGGATAAATTATTTTAATACATTTAATATTATTGGTGAATATCGAGATATAACGCACGTAACAATTATCAAGACAGGGGCTGCGCAGATTACCTTTTATAACCAATGTGCTTCTGTAGGATACAGGTATTCACCTGCTACCTCATTGTAACAACATTTTGCTATAACTGAATCTTGACCTGCTTCAATAGCTGATTTCTCTAAGGTAAGGGTTTACAACTGGTCGCTCGTGGGTAGGGTTTGAATCTAGGTTAGGTCTACTGAAGGTGGTTTTTACTAAATAGTTCTCCACTCTTATTCCAAGCAAAAGTGTATATATAAAATCTAAAATGCTTCCTTCCTCATCCCTACCCCATTAGAATATTTATTATATACGCGTCCTGAATGGGTAGTAAGACGTGGTGATACAATACGTATATATATTTTTTAATAATTCTAAAATATATAATCTTTTACTGTTTTAAGTTCCTTAGCACCACCACAATCATTACACAGGAGTGTTACTTAGGTATATAATTAACTATTATTATTGTTAGCACCGCGTCTTACTACCCGTTCGGGTTATGCGCACTTACGCTAATATGTAATGGTAGGGTGATTGTGAGATGAAATGAAGGACCTACAGTTTAACGTGGAATCCTAACCACGGTGGAGGCCTGGCATTCCTCACATTCACAAGTTGTGATTAATACATATCTTGTCAGAGGTGAAGGAGGGGTTTGGTAATCAGATAAATCTTTGCCGGGACCGAGGATTGAACCCCGGCCGCCAGCATAGAAGTCTGACACCTTAACCCTAGACCGCCAGGTCACCAGTTATATATAATTAACTAATTTAAGGGAATTATATAGTCAGGAAATATTGTTTATATAAATATTAATAGTTTATCAATTTAAAGTATGGGTTTGTGACTTTACAAGTTTACTGAAAGTTGGAATTACTAAATTCTCGTACCGTTGGTAATACATGCAAATATTCATCAGATTGTTGTGTACAGTTAATTATGAGAGAGTCTCGTTAAAATTTCTATCGTAGAATGGAACAGCTGCTTAGGAAATTGTTTGGTCCAAAGAGGAATAGAGATACTGGGGAGTGGAGGATGTTACATAATGATTAATTAAATATAGTGTCCTTATCACAAAACAGTGTTAGGAAAATCAAGTCTCGTAAATTACTGTAGGCTGAACATGCAGTGCGAATGTCAGAATCTAGAATCATTTTTAAAGAATTGACTGGTAAATTCAATGGGGAAAATACTATTGAATTTACTGGTAAATTCAATGGGGAAAAGACTATTGAATTGACTGGTAAATTCAATGGGGAAAAGACTATTGAATTGAATGGTAAATTCAATGGGGAAAAGACTATCAAATTGACTGGTAAATTCAATGGGAAAAGACCATTAGGAAGACCTAGACAGAGATGGTAGGATAACATTAAAATGGACCTGAGACACATATGGTGTAATGAGGTGGACTGGATGGAACTAGCTCAAGATAAGGATATATGACGTATTTCTGTAAGTGTGGCAATGAACTTTCGAGCTCCTATTGTCATAAAGTAATTAAGTAATGTGAAAAATTGCACAAACCTTTTAATGTGCGTAAATAATCTACTGGTACAATGCTCTCTTGTAAAAAATCACGAGTTGCCATTGAAATACGTTATCTTCTTTATAACTATCATAATAATTACTATATCAAATCTTAATAAACGTTCGTTAATTACTTCTTGAACGCAAAGTAAAGTAACTGCGGTTATTAAAAGTAAATTTTGTATCTATAAATATCTCCGGGTTGGTCGAGTGACGAATTTGAGGAGTTGGGTGAGAAAAACATACATAAAAATAATGTATACATACTAAATTTTTATTTACATAAGTTGAGGACTGGCTATACATTCTTCCTTATTCAGCTTAACCTTAATTTGAAAATTAAGTGAATTTATTTTTATTTTCAAAAAGCACACTGCCCTATAATATCATAATCGTCATGTTTATCATCATGTTATTATTAATAATAATGTTACACAAATGATAGTAGGCCTAAATATACAAGAACATTCATATATGCTCGCTAATATTTGAAGAAAAAAAAATCTGAGTAAATACTCGTTTTAGCTCTAGCGTAATACAAAACACAATAATATGCATTAACAAAACCGTAACATCAGAAATAAAATACAATAAAACAAGGAGAACTATTACTTACTATATCACACACAATATTCCACAAGGTATACAAAGTAGTTTTCATTTTAAAATCATTTAATTACAGCACACACTAACGAGTTTAGAAATAAAAAGGATCGACATTTAACACGAGTAGTTTTAAATACTATACACAGAGTGAAATACTATCTAAATTAGTTCTTACCTACAACAAGGTAAATGTAACGATTTAATGGAGACATTTTTAAACATTTTTTTTTAAATGTCACTAAGAACACATTTGATTCAAGATCAAACGATAGTTAACGATTTTGTAAAAACTTTACAAATTAAAATAAAAAATTAGGCTATTTAGACTAAATGGTCACAAGTCGTCAATAGAATGGACGAAATTTTATCCAAGCTATTTTAGAATCACTTTTAAAACGATTCCATTTTATTTGAACAATAGTAATATAAAAAATTAATGGAATTTTAAGATGAAGCTATTTAAAAGCTAAGTTACTAACAAATTAATAACATTGAAGTGACTTTGAGTAATAATTTACTCACTAACAAGGGAACATTTTTCATGTCATTCTATGAAGAATAATGTATGCAAAGACGAACGTAATTATCTCGTGATTCAAAGTGTGTTGAAGACTGAGCAACATTTAAGTATGTATGGCATGTTAAATGTTTAAACACTGCGGTGGACAATTGGCTTCACATTTTGGTAAAAAATAACATGCAGCACACCAGCTTAGTGCATATTTATACAGATAAGCTACAAACGATTTATATTATACATTCTCACTTTATTTTAATGTTCTTGATACTTTATTTCTGAACACTACTCTTTAAGATGTATGGCTTTAAAAAAAATGCTTACACTAATATTTGTAGGCCTACCATTTTCTTTACTGCTCAATATGTTTTTCATGGTTAGTAAAAAAAAATGGACAAATTACACACGGCACATTGAAGAGTGTGACTTTCATGTAGCAGATGGGCATACAACCATGTACTCACAATTACACATTTAGTACAGACAATCATCAAGAAACACATTCTTTAATATAATAATTTAATTAGATTAAAATTAATTCCTCTTCATTCTTAAATTAAACTGTACAGTCTGGGTTTACTTAAAGGTGTCATCATAGAAATAAGTTGATGTGCTGGCAAATTGCATGTTTTAGAAAAGTAGATTTTAAATTAAATCAATTTATTATACAAAATTAATGTTGTAGGTATATGAACTAGATACATTTGGAGAGTAAAAATTAACGTACAACATTAAAGCAAGTTTTATTAAAGCTTTAGAAAAAATAAATTATACGCCGAATCCTACACAAGCTAAGCTTAGTTAAATTATATTTATTTGTCGAATCAGAAATATGTTAGATATCATTTTAATATACAGATGAAGTATTTACAATCTAATTCCATTCAGGCAAATAGTGATGGAATATCCATTAAAATTAATTTTAACATTACAAATAAACTGAGGATATATGTTTTTATTTCACTACACAGCTCTATTTACGAAAATGTGATATACTTTATTTGTTCAGGTTTCCAATATCATACCTTTTAAAGTGGGGTGCCAAAAATGTATAAAGAAATTCTTATTTAAAAAATATCTTATTTAATTTTCAGATAGATACTTATAAATTAAAAAAACCTATACATTTTACTTAAAAATCATTATTGAAATCGGTCTTAACACACTGAGTTGAGTAATAAATTTTGGCGGAAATGTATTATATTATAATCAAAATGGTTTTATATTTAATGGTTTTATCGATAAATAATTAAAAATTTACAAATTAAATAAATTTAAATAATGTATATGCACATAGCAATAATATTATTTCATTTACATCTACAAAGATATTTGGACCATGATATTTAAAAGAGAAAGTTTTGAGTAAAATAAGATCATAATAGAAGTTAGTTTATGTTCACGATTTACCTAGTGTGTGTAAATCTTATTTAGGCCTAACTTAATTTAAAGCAAGAAGTCACAAAATATAGCTGCGATAAGATAATATTGATTTATTTTATTTATCAATAGATCTGGATGAAATCAAATCAAAGAAAAATTGCACTCAAACTAGTTTAAAATTAAATTGTCTGTCTTCTTGATTGATTTGTAAAAATTTTAATTTCAACTTTCATAACACTTTAAAAGTGTGTTTATCATATGTAACATATCTGTAAGTTCATTATTGGACCAAAAAAACTCATCTAAGTTCGCATGTCATGCTGTATGTTTTTTTATTTGCTTCCTACAACCCATCCGGATTATTCCCATTTAATACGCTGTTAGGGGTGTGGGTAATTAATGTAAAAATTAGAGTGAGAGTGGGTAATTATTTCTATCCCAGGTTTAGACTCGAACCCTAAATTTCTCATCACTGAAAAACAATACTAGATGAACTTGACATTACTACACGTGCCCGTCAATACAGAGACATACTGATATACTGATGATATCTCTTTACAAATCAATAATGTTTTTTAGCAAATCCTCCACTTTCTGAAAAAACACTAATATTAATTTAAATTTGGTAATCCATGATGAAATTTTGCATTACACTTGAATACTAATTTTTGAAAGTGAAAGTGTTAATATGAAAATTTATACTTGTGACTTCTCCCTAAAAAAAAACCACCGAAACTTCTTAAAACGGCCATTGTAATTGGAGTCTTTATACATCAATCCATATGTTTAAACATATGTCATTTAATCCCATATGTACAAGATTTTCAATTTGTTAGCTGTCGATGTATAGAAAGCTTATACTCACCTACATACACTATCATACATTAAAACTAATCACACGATGCATCATGGGACGAATAGCTATAGATCTAACATTAATTAATACTTTTATGTACATCTTTAATTCGGATTCGAGAAGTTATCATGTATAAATACTGAGAAAGTGGTTACACATATTAATCGTCTAGTAGAAATTAAACCATTTAATAAAATGTGTATATTATTTTATTTGAATAATAGCTATGTAATATTCAAGTTGAACTAGCTGACAGCACAGATTCTAACTGGTATTATGTTAAACACTATTTAAGGGTAGAAAAAAAAATAACGATGGCAAAGTATATAGTTGATCTAACAAGACAATGAAAAATCAAGTGAATTTAAATTATTTTTTTTGCACCTTAATTTATTAATACGTGCTACATAAAAAAAGCTGTAGGGCCTACACACGTGTGACCACAATATAATAAGGGTCATACATGCAATAGCAAAATATTCTTGACCTTATAGCTTTATATAAAGGGTTGAATTTGCCTCTGTTATCTAGTGGTCAGAGTTCGATCTCTGGTGCTTCCAGAACTTTTAACATTTTGGTCTTGATATGGTTTAAACTCAGACTTGTGAGGACAAATGAGGAGCTACTTAAATAAATTTAAAAAAACAGCTCTGGTCTAAAAAAACTGTAATACATGGCTGGTGGGTTCATTGTGCCGACAACATAACACCCTATATCCTCAAATGTTGGCAGTATCATTTATAATGTCGGCGGCCGCTCGGTCTATATAGCTCGATCGTGGGATCCCGTCATGGAGCTCGTAGCAACAGTTAATGGATTATATTAATTGGGATTTTACTTGATTTTTACGTAATCTTCTTTTCTTATTTCTCATTAATGAACAGTATTATTTCAATAAAGTATCTTAAATGTGAATAAGGTATACATTCCTCTTAATAAAAAGCTCACCTTTAATCATAAAAATGATTTTAACTATAACTTTATGCATCACCTTTTTGAGAATGAATGAAATGTTAGTTCCACTTTATACAATGCCAAGTCACCCCCCCTTCACTCCTTTCTTTTCTTTTTCATATACTAAACAAAACAACAACAGATATACATTTTAATCGAGGCCATTTCTGTTTATCACATTACAATATGAATTTTAGCGTATGTTTAGCAAGCTTTGAAAAAAAAAGGGGGGGGGGATAGGGAGGTTCACCACAGATATCATTGCGTATACGTGAACCCACATGCAGTAGATCCGCTATCACAGACTTAGAGAGAGAGCGCGTCTAACAAGTTACAACCCACATTGCACATACAATTTTGACAACATTCTTTAATAGCCACGACTACTGTGCGTGCGGGTCCGTTGTAAAATACTAGCTTAGGTCGGTGGAAAGCGCCACAAGAATCTTTTCTACAGCGACCGGCAACCTTAGCTCTGTATATCGAACTAAGGGTCTCGGCTTCGATTCCTAGCATGGCCAAAAAATATATCATTCTCTAAATTGTATTTGTTTTACGCCTAATATGGCTTTTGATGACACTGGTGTTCAGGGATGAACCTTTAGGATTTGATGTGACGATAATACAGTTTAAAAATGTATCTAATTTTGTGTCCATGATATTAGTTTGGTCGGTGCCGTGTCTGCCTACTATGTTAAAGATCCCAGGTTCAATTATCGGCATGTCAAAAAATATGTCACTAGGGAAATGGGGTTTTCCCCTTTTACATAACTGTAATAATGGCTGGAGACAGTGTGTTATATCAGTTCTAGTTTTAAGTTAGTTTATAAACTGTGTACTGATATGATCTGTCGATTCAGAAAGGCACGTAAAATAATTCAAGTAAAAGTAATAATTCATCTTTAATATACAACATTTTCCTTGTGAATCCCGAGACATTGTATTCTTTAATTTTTTACTTTCCATAAATAAAGTCTTCAGTTAGATTTTATAATCATCCAACGAATGTTAGGAAGAAAATCTGTTTCAGATACGCCTCACCTTCACAACCACTGAAACAGCGTCTTATTTTGGGGAAAGTGAAAACAGTAAGCGTTTAACCTAAGGTCTTGGCTTACATTTCAGGAGGTTTTTTTTTCCTCCATCACGTTGCAATTCCATTTTATTTTTAGGCTGGTATTACACTATCACATTTCTGTCAAATTTCTTTGATCAATGATCTGTGATCAAAGAAAATGTGATGTAACTTTGATGACTCCTCAAAGATCTTTGATCACAGAAATATTTTACAGATCTTTGATCACATATTTTCGTTATAGAACATGCTCTAAGGTTTGATCAAAGAAAATGGCACCTGAAAGATTATCCTGCATGTGCGAATCAGTCATAGGATTTCTTAGGTGTGTATTTTTTCTTTTAATTAATGGAGTGACTTTTGCTACCAAATATTTAAAAGTTTCACAGTTCATGCGTAAATATTTTTGATAAGCTTCCGGATCTTCAGTTTGAAGTTCCTTTAGCAGGCAACTGTTAATCCCTCTTGAATTTCGTCTCCCAACCCAAAGTAGAATCCACAATCATTTAACAGGTTTTCTTTTAGTTCCAAGCAGCAATGAGATTATCACAATAACACTCACAGTCGCTGCACTTGGAATTAAACCATTGGAGTCAATTATTTTAATAACATATATTGTAGCGATTGTAAAAGAAATGTGATGTAGTGTAATAACACATCTTTGATCAAAGACGGCGTTAAATCTTTTATCATATATTTGATCAAAGAAATATATGTAATATATTTCTTTGATCAAAGAAAAATGTGATAGTGTAATACCGGCCTTACCATTATACTTGCATAAAAATATTTGTCTGGGTGTTGTGTCTGCCGGGATAATTATTTTAAGAAAATCGTTCATACAAATAAAAAACATAATTTATAAAATTAAATTATTATTGTAGTCAAATGGTGAGATATGCCAACTACAGGAATAGAAGCTCTATGTTTGTTTAATCCCGATGCGATGACTATTAGAAGACCAGTGATTGCACGCAAATCGTTTATCGCCTATTCTAGGTTTGGGTGTCTAGTAATGTGCGTGATATGACAGAATAATTAAACAAGGGTTGTGCCGATATAGCCAAAACCTTTAGTCAAAACTATGTAAGTAAAAAAATCTTCAAGAAAAAAAGCAAAAAAGAAAATTATTTACCAGATTCTTAAAATTAAAGAGTCTTAAACTTTATTTTCGTTTTAAACTAAATTTAGTTTTGAGTTTTAAACACAATAGACAGTAAATAGTAGATTTAATTTCAATTTTTTTTTTTATCCTTTAAGAAACTTAGGTTTAACCTGATCTCATTCATTCTGAACTGTGAATCGTTTTTTAAGTGACTATCCTTTATAATTCTATGTTTTATGAAACAATAAGGACAATAGTGCTGTCATATTTTTAGTGATAAAATTTGATTGCATGTTTTTTATTATTTTTATTTATATTATAATAAAATTGTTTATTTGTACAAATTTTTGAAAATAGTACGAACAATTTATAATAACATATAAAACTAAATATAAAACATAAATAAAGAGGAAACAAATTTATAGTAATAATTTATCCCGAATACATTGGTAAAAATTTGTATAGAGGTTGTCATAGGAAAGTAAAATTATCATTTAAAAGTTGGTATCTATATTAAGTTAATGTTTAAATAATCTTTTTATTCTTGAGAGGCATTTCATCTTTGTATAAACGGATATACGTAATATTTGGAAATTATTATTCATGATTGCCTCTTTAGTCATTAACAGTTGAGCCATTTATTAAGAATAAATAATCGAATGAATAGGTATATTTGTAGATCAAGGTAAAATAATATTTGTTCGTAGTTACTAACTTTTTTTTTGCAGATTTATCGATTTGTTCTAAAGATACGAAATTTATAATATACAAAAGACGTGAAATATTTCAAATTTATTCCTGAACGCACAGTAGACATAGTTAACAACATACACACTTCACAAAAAAAACTTAAATTAACAAATATTTTTAAATATATTTATTTTGTAAACCCAATAAAGAGGCATAGCAATCTGATATGCGTGTAAAAAGCTTAGCGCTAAAAGTTATTTTTAAGTGCTCATAGCTTAAGACTTAAAAGTAAACACTTAAAGCATTTCTCTACTCATTTTAATAACCTACCTTTATCCAGATATATCAATATTTAATATTAATTGTTAGGTATTCATGTAGATACGTTATTACTAGCACACCTAACTCCTTCAACAAGCTCAAAATTTCATTTTAAAAAAACAACACTAAAGAGTGGCGTACTTAAAAAATTATAAACACTTTCGTTAACGTAATTTTTACTCGATAATTCGGGTCAATCCAATTATTTCAAAGCACTATAGCGTACAAGATGGAATTCACCGTTTAAAAATTATTTTTTTGACATCTAAACTGAAAATCAAAATCAAACTGATTTGTTTATGTTTACTTAAGTTTAACAATGCACGCAGAGTCACTACACATATAATCTACAACATTTAATATTTACACATGTTTAAATATATTTTATTAAAAACATTTGTTCAAATTTGGATTTACTTTCTTGCTTTCTAAATTTAAGATGCTTTCAATTCTGATTCATTATTTTCTATAATCATTATGTATGGCCTACCCTGACAACAAATTACGTATGTATGTACTAGTGTAATTATATTATGTGCAGTAAATTTGGAGTAACATTGTCTTCCTATAGATTGTTTGGCCACATTTTGTTTAGAATAAAACCTTGAATGAATTAGGCTTTGAAATGGGTAAGTATTAAATAAAAACATATGAGATAAATACTTAGGTATAAACAAACTTGCAAATGTTCAAGCTGAAAGAAAAACGGACAATAGTCCGATAATTTTAAATCTAGTGGGGGATATTTGCTATAGAACATTTGAAAAATATACAGATTTATATTTTAAAGAACTATAGTTAGAATAAATTTGATTATTACAGGTCTTACATTTCATAATTTTAATAATGTTTTAAATTTCATATGGGGAAAAATAAAGTTATTCTATGCCATTTTTTTGTGTGGGTTTTTGCTGTTGATTAAAGTTTTCTGGATAATTGACGTATAAAAACTAATACTTTTATAATCAACTTTCAGATGTAAGTCAGTAAAGTTTGCACCTTCGTGTCTGCAATCCAAAAAAATATTTAACATGTTCAAAAATACTTAATACTATTAGCAGGTATCCAATGAAACAATACGTTTCTTGACATGTTAACTTTAGGGTCAAGTAAGCATTTAACACATTAAATCATTGGTATAGAAATTGATCTGACGACATGTTAATTTAGTCAACCAACAGCATTTAATGTTATGTAGGCCTTATATGCTTATATAAATCTGTATTCCTTAATTTCCTATTATTAAAATTATTAATTAATGGAATTAATCTCTATTGTACTTTATGACGATGGAATTAATTTACCAGGGTTAATACAATTAATTTTCGAAATTTTCTTACTTTTACAGGTTTTCCAGAACAATAAATATTCATTTTCCAATTATTTTGTATGCTACTAACAAACATTCTTGTTATGTTTAAAAGTTTGAATTAAATTCTTTATAAAATAATTTTTAGATAGATCTGTCCCGTAGTCATCATCAATTTCCATGAATATGATACACACCGAATAGTTTACACTGTATTATTCTATTCTATTTTTGTATTAAATTAAATATTGCAAAAACATCAGAGAAATTGAACGACTTTTAAATATTTTAACCTTTTTACACTGTCTCCTAGAAATACTGTTTGACCGTTTTTCATCTTTCAAGTAGGCCTACTGTTGTATTTGTTTGTAAACATAAGAACATTAGAAGTGGCTAGTGCTGTGATAAAGAAATAATGATTGGAACCACTGGGATTATATTTCCAGAAATCATGTTTCAATAAAGAAAATTCATGACTAAAAAAGCTTAAGTATCCCTACCCCACAAATTTCCCTTAATTTTTAAAGGTTAGCCCTTTCTGTTATAGAAATATAACAGTTCTTTTTATATTTTAATGAAATTTATGGTAGTTTTAATTTTTAAATATTAAAATAAAACATTTTTGAAATAAATTTGAAAGATACATTTTGTATAATTATAATTAAATCTACACATTAAACTGCATTAAAAATTACAGAGAAGATAAAATGTAAAAATAACAGGTTTTAAAACTCAACAAACACTTTTATTAATAACTTATATCTTAAAAGAGTATTAGTTATCTTGGAAAATTAAAACAACGCAATTTCACAAAACCAAACTATATAATTTTAAAAGTTCGAAATGGTGAAGTAACTGTTTACGAAAAAATAAAAATAAATTGTTAATACTTCTTAGATGCAGCATCCTCAACTGTAAAATAAGAAATTTCGTTAATATGAACACATATTCAATACAAACTTAATTAAATTATTTAAAAGCTATATACTGTACAAAAGAGAACAAAATAAACAACTTTTAAACTTATAACTTATTTATAAGTTCATGGAAATATTTCGATGGAAAAAAAATAGTCATTCATAACAGTAAATAATTTATTCGAAAAACATTAATGAATAGTTGAAAATTAAACTCGTTTTTAAATAATGAATTAATATATATTTTTTTAATATCTGTGCGAACTATTTAGGATCCCGTAGCCGAAGGTTCCACAAGGTCGACACAAAATTAACAAACGAAATAGGCTATAAAATAATATTAACTATTATGGCAAGACTTAAGCTGTATTATACAACTTTATGTATGGCATCTTATTTCAAAGAATGCATCAAAACTTCTCCACAATGGAAACAAGAGTTGAGTTAAATCAATTAGACACGACGCGTCCTTTTATTAGTCAAACGAAATATTTTGCGATTCTCGTTATTATTTTACTTTCAGCTAAGCAGCAGATTTATAAATCTATTTGATTTAATAAAAAAGTCTGCCTTATTAAATAGTAGTAGGGCCGATTACATAACTTTAATGACTAATTATTAATAGGTACAAAATCATTTTAAACAAAACAAAACTGTAACTAACACTATAATTAGAACAACGCTGTCTATTTGTTGAAAAAAACTAACGTTTTGAACACTAAGTGTACAATTATTGTAAACTAATCAATGTTACCCATTTAATGGGCACTTTTTACCAAATAAATTTACTCATCTTTATGTAATTTTGCAGCCTCCCCTTTGCTATAATTCAATTTGTTAATGGAATAAAGCCAACCAGGGATATATAACATGTAATAAACTTTAATAATTTTACTTAAATGGCTCCAAATTAAAAACAAGTAAAATCAAAAAATACCACTTCAACAATAACAATATAGATTTGCTCACTTATCTGTCAAATCACAACAAAAAAAAAAGTATCTTAAATGCTGCATTTGAGTCAAATCACAACAGAAAAAAAAAGTATCTTAAATGCTGCATTTGGAGGGCTTCTAACACATTCTTTTCAAGAAATAATTAGTAAATTGAAATCTTAAAATTAATTTAAATAAAATAGCTGTTCATCATTTCAAACCAACTCATTCCTTTTTGATTGATTTTTCTTTATTCTTTAAAAAAAAGATTAAGGATTTATTTTTTGTTGTAGATTTAGCAGTTAGTTGATTCAACTTGTCCAGGCATCACAGTTCACATAAATGGCCAACTACTTCTTATGTGGGATAGTATGTGGAAACACGGAGCAACTTACGTATATATGTAATCACCTAAGAAAGGCTATATATTTATTAATTCGAATTTTTTTTATCAACTATTGATTAACTTATTGTTTCTTATATTTTTATACCTAAACGGCAACGGATTTTTTTTATTGACGTCAAATAAAATATTCAACAAATATTAATTCACAGAAAACAGTCTTTTACGACACTGAATAATAATAATAGAAATGTTTAATTATTAATATTTGAGTAAAGGACGAGGGTGAGATAACCAAGATTTATACGAAAAATAGGACCATTATTAAAAAAAATAATCTCAGTTTCTCTTGGAAGATTTAATTTATATTTATTAAAAAAAATTATTACGACACACTTTGGGACTTCCTTCCCCTACCCCCTTTGCCCCCCCTCCCCTTCTCGTTCATGAATTCTACGTCGGCACTTTAGAAACAGCTTTCAGAAGGTCAGTACCACCCGATTTATCTAGTCCTAACTTGTGTGGTTCGTGATGGTGGTGACTGATACTGTGATGCTGTTGTTGTTGCTGTTGTTGCTGCTGCTGTTGTTGCTGTTCGTGTTTCTGCTGTTTCTCCTGTTGCTGCTGTTTCAACCGTTCTTGTTCTTCCCTCTCTCGCCTCGCCTGTTCGTTAATCTCTTTCACCGCCCTCAACTCTTTCTTAAGTTTCATCCTCCTGTTCTGGAACCAGATCTTGATCTGACGCTCGGTGAGACAGAGCGCATGCGCGATCTCTATCCTCCTCCTCCTGGTCAAGTAATGGTTAAAATGGAACTCTTTCTCCAACTCTAAGGTCTGGAACCTGGTGTAAGTCTGACGACCACGACGTCTTGGGCAGCCATTAGGACCTGAGGGGGGAAGAAAAATAAATCACATTGTTATTACATTGGAAATAATTATTGGATACAATTTAAGATAAGCCTGGTCACAAAATATATTTAAAAATTATCCAGTACATAGGACTTTTTCCACTCATGTTGGCCATCATAATTTTAAATGAGGTAGGTATGGCGAAGGTATAATTTTATACCCCATTCACACTTTCGCAGAGACGATCCGTACAAGACATTCAGAGAGATTGTACGAGCCAAGTGAGGACGAGAGCTATTCTCTACACTCTCGCATAGACGATCCGTACGAGACATTCAGAGAGATTGTACGAGCCAAGTGAGGACGAGAGCTATTCTCTACACTCTCGCATAGACGATCTGTACGAGACATTCAGAGAGATTGTACGAGCCAAGTGAGGACGAGAACTATTCTCTACACTCTCGCAGAGACGATCCATACGAGACATTCAGAGAGATTGTACGAGCCAAACGAGGACGAGAACTATTCTCTACACTCTCGCCTCTCACCCTCAGTTATCTGTCAGTGTAGTCGTGTAGTGTGTAGTCGTTATTTTGATGGAGGATGTCGAACTTGCTGTACTACGCCACTTATACGAACCTACGCCTCTTTAAATTTATTCTTATCTCTGTGGTTGATATGTTTCGGTTCCCACAGAACGGACTTGGCTTGCTTTGGTATAATTCCAAAAATTGTATTGTTATATCGTTTGTCCGGTCACTCATGTTTTAAAATAGAATTTACCTAACCAAAATTAAAAGAAAACAAGATTAGGATTACCTAAATCCGATGACGCGCCAGGTGTCAACACTTTAGGTTATAATTGCGCACTGACTGGATAAGAGTGTGTGGCGGTGCACTCGTACTCACGTCTCGAGACCTTTGACTCGGACACCAAAGACCGACACAGACCCGAGCGTAGCTGGGGTGAGACGAGAGAAGGCGAGGCGAGAACACCTGCTACATTCTCGCACTCGGGCTTCCTCGATTCGTCTCGCCGAGAGTGTGGATGAGGCATTAAACAAAGGGTGTATTTATTTACGTGAAGTGAGAGTAGAAACATATTTAGGAAAAAAACAAAAACATCATTAGACCTGGACAGGATTCGAGCCTAAGCCTAACCATCAACAGGAACTTACAAAAATATGAGACCTAATTATACTACTATAAATCCACACGGCTGACTCACTGACATTAATGTTTACCCACTTCCAGATGAGCTAGAAACTTTAAATTTGGCAAACTTATAGCGTTTAGCCTGTAACTGTCGGGAAAGTTCCAAAAAGTTAAAACATTTAATTTTTAACCCGTGAAAAGAAAAATTAAAATGGTGGAGTAACTTTTAAAGTCGGTGCGAACCTTTCTTTGGAGATCTCTTGTGGCTAAACGGTAAGATCTATCATAAAAAGGCCTTGGAAATACATTAGTTTACATCCACTCGCAAAGAAAACGCACTGGGTGTTTGAGGGTGGAGCCCCCAACTAGCAAAGTGAGTCTTTGGTATGGGCAGACCCGAATTGCGCCAGTTATTAAGGGATTAAAAACTGTTTACTAATCCCGGACCCGAATTGCGCCAAGTCAAG
>CABFOV010001997.1:1821-17175 GCA_902141375.1 Timema poppense
GGGGAAGAGGGACCATGGCTTAGCTTAGCGTTCTGTGTGTATAGGCCTTAAGTGTGATAGTGCTTAGACTGCTTAGGTGCGTCAAGTTAAGATGCAACCCGCTTCGCAAAATAGCTTATATATAACCAAATTCGAATCCTCGAATACTTAAAATGTACAATTTCAGTTAAAGTGAAAATATTTGAAACATAATTTTTTTTCTAAAAAGTTGCTCAAGTTTTGGTGCTATTGACAAGTGCTATTTTCTTTTTCATGTCTATTACTTCAAAAACAAAAACAAAAAACACTTTTTTTAGTACCTAGGTTAATTATTTTAATGCATTTTTCTATTTTTTGGTGATTTTTTACTTTCCCAACTAAACCAGTCAATATAATTCCTTTTAACAATTGTTTTAAAATGTTATACTAAGTCAAGGTCTTCATAATAATAATAACAATAATAATAATAATAATAGTTGTTTAGAGGTACTTTTTTTAGATTCTTAAGATTCTCAAATTTTTAGAATAACAAGGGATTAGAATAATCGAGATTTCAAACGTCCCATCTCTAATATATACGATCCTTGTTGACTAACGGTCAGAGTTCCTGGCTTCAGATCCAGAGGTATCGGGTTCTATCCCCAGTGGGTCTAGAACGGGGTCAAACAACTCAGTCTCGTGAGGACAAATGAGGAGATACTTGAATAAATAAGTAGTATCATTGGTCTAGAAAACTGAGATTAATGGCTGGAGGGTTCTCTGTGCTGACCACATGACACCATCTATCTGCAAATGTCGGCACTATTATCGTTAACCGTAGCGGCCGTTCAATCAATATAGCTTGCTTGCGGCCTCATATCATGGAGTTATATGTTAACTAATGTAATCCCGGAGCCGTTTTTTTTTATGGGTCTAGCCGTTTAGCCATAAGATACCTCCAAAGAAAGGTTCACACTGACTTTAAAGTTGCTCCGCCATTTTTAATTATTTTTAACTTTTTGGGATTTTCCCGTCGGTTACAGGCTAGAAGCTATAATATTTACAAATTTCAAGTTTCTAACTCATCTGGAAGTGGGTAAACATTAATGTCAGTGAGGGAGTGAGTCAGCCGTGTGGCTTTATATTAGTATAATAATAATAAGAAGAAGAATAAGAATAAGAATACACACAAACACACACCCACACTGGTATATCGATTGGATTCATTCCATTTGAACCGTCGGTAAACTTCGTGGGGAAAAATAATGAAAGAAGATTGTTTCCATTGCGGAAAATTTTCCAGTGTAAGAATGTGCCATCTTATATCTGTGTAGCCAAGTGAATGTCGCACCTATTCTAAACAATGAGCCACACAGTAAACACTCATTCATAATTGGACGGTCAACATCGTGCTATATATGTGTCATCAAATGGATGCCACACTTAATTGTGAAACATGGCTTACAAGATCAATGTTGCACTAAGGAAATAAATACTTGGTCACGTTTCTGACTATCTCATCTCTCGATGGCGTCGATAGATTTTAGTTTTTATCGCCGTATCTGACTACTCGTTCGGGTTACGACTGTATAAGATGAATCGCTTTGCTCGTTGGGGGCCCCGCCCCCAAACCCCCGGTGAGTTATTTTTGCAAGTGGATATAAACTAATGTAATGCGTTGTTTTGAACTAACAACTTAAAGTTGCCGATATTGTATTGTATATACACCTACATTAAAGTTGCTCCACTATTTTGATTTTATTTTGTGGGGTTAAAAAAATTTTTTTTTTAACTTTTTGGAATTGTTCCGTCAGTTTCAGGCTAGATCTATAATTTTGCCAAATTTCAAGTTTCTAGCTCATCTGGAAGCGGATAAACATTAATGTCAGTGAGTGGGTCAGCCGTGTGGCTTTATAGTAGTATAATTACACTAATGGGGTATGGATGAAGAAGGTATCTACCAGTATTTGCCTGGGAAGAGAGTGGGGAAATCTTTTTTTTTTAAAAACCACCCTCAGTAGACCCAACCGTGTTTATAACATAGATCTCCCCGTAATCAGCACGCCAGTCTAACACTATAGTGACGCCTTAGACCATTCGGTAACCGAAATGGATCGCATATGTATTAATTACTCTAGTGTGTTAGGCATAAGGATGGTTGAATTGAGAGGAAATGCACCCGCAGTCGCGTGGAAAGTGTAAAACCACCCTCAGTACATTCAACCAGGATTCGAACACCAATCTTCCCGTCATCGGTAGTCCAGGCTATTGGTAGAGTGACGCCTTTATACCATGTGACCACCGAAGCAGGCTTCGATAGATTTGGAATCGTTTTGTGAGAGATTAAATGAAATGAGGGCTGTGTTTTTTGCAGTTTTTATATGAAAACTTTTATTTTCAACAATATAAAAAAAATATTTTTCAAGTATAAACATAGAGCTTAATTTTTTTCACACGGTGATATCAACAGTTGTTGAATATCTTTCAAAGGTGTCCTGTAATTTAATGACAACTTTTTCTCTTCATTTAAAAGAATGGTCATCTAATGCCGCTAAGATCATGACAGCTATTCAACAACTGTTGATATCATCACGTGAAGAAAATTAAACTCCTTGTTTCTACTGGAGAAGAAGTGTTTTATTTATTTAAGAAAAAATAAAGTTTATCCATAAACACTGAATAACACTGCTCTTTTCTCGCGTTCCCTACATCCATTCCACACCTTAAGAAAACTTCTTCTATAGTCCAAGTTTCATTTGGTAAAACCTTTTACATAGAAAAAATACAAACATATTATCAAAGCCGAAGCTGGGGGGGTTGTGGGTTCAACATCTCCCCTCCCCCCGAAATTTTATGAACAAAATATATATGGCTTTATTTATGGTTCAAACAATATCAAAATTAAGATACAAATACAAATCAGGGAGTTGTGTTACAATAAAAAGCACTTCAGATACCTTCTAGAGGTGTTTAGTATCTAGAAATCTTTTCTAGCCTTCGGCAGTTAGGGGGTTATATTACAATAAAAAAAACACTTCATATAACTTCTAGATGGGTTTAAAATTTAGAATTTTTCTTATCAGCCTGCATTATTCCTTAGCACGTATTACCTCGAGGTTTTGGAAGGTTCTATCATTCACACACTTTTTTATACCATACATTTCACGCCAGACACAATGCCGACACCCAATATCACAGCTAAGGGAACTGAAGGTCTGAAGCTTAATTCACACTTTTGCTAAAAATATTATTATTAGCACCGCGTCTTACTACCCGTTCGGGTTATACGCACTTACGCTAATGTGTAATGGTCGGGTGATTGTGAATGGTAATCAGATAAATCTATGCCGGGACCGAGGATTGAACCCCGGCCGCCAGCACAGAAGTCTGACACCTTAACCCTAGACCACCAGGTCACCTGCTAAAAATATAAATCAGAATCTGCCACAGTGGCGCAGCTACTCACACGTTGTATGTTGACCCATAATGCATTGGAACACTAACTTAAAACAGCTGATTATCAACATATTCTATTTTCTAGTTGATAAACATATATTCTAAATAATTCTCCCGATGAGTGTTTTCAAACTATAACGCTGTGTCGTGACACAATCCATTACATCGATACACACGCTTTATACTAACGGGTTATTTCAAATCTACTCAGAACGGACAGAGAAGCTGCCTGCTTGCTTCTAGCTCTACAGCGCATGCGCACTGATTTGAGATGGTCGGTTCTGAGATTTGATTGGTTTTCCTGTGTCGAACATCTCATTCAAAGCGGATGAAGTAGAGATGAGATTAACTTGGGCGGAACAGCTCGTGCCGATTAGGCGGAAATCTTGCGATTGGCTTAGAGCTCGTCACGTGACCACGTTTCTGTTCCGCGCTAGTTTTTTCGGAGAACGTGTGAATACCACAGTTAAGTAGAAAATAGTTATGTCCCTCACTTAACTGTTGCCAAATCTCTTCGTTCGCGGTTATGTCAGCAGTCTGTGCGCTGGTGTAAGAATAAGCTACCGGCAACATCGACGAATCAGAATTGCAAACTTTGTCTTATGTTTGAGGGAAGTTTTACCACACGAAAACAAGAAAATGACAACGCTGTTTCCCGGTAGTAATCGTGAGGTTCCCTCAGAGATGATATCCAGTGTAGCATTCCAAGATCACTTGTGTTAATTTCAGCGCTTGAGAAACCAACCGAAATGTGTTAAATAACCAAACACACGTCTTTAAGCGAGACATATACAAGCACTTTTTTATTCTATCAATGATGATAAAAATTTTACTATATTACTAGTTTTATTTTGTAGGTGTTGATAACATCTATCAAAAGTGACAGCTGCAGATCACATTACTTGACGTATGACCACATGAAAGTAATTATTATCACTTCTTACTACCCATTCGGGCTATACGGACTTACGCTAATGTGTAATGGTAGGGGTGATAGTGAGATGAAATGGAGAACCTACAGTTTAACGTGGGATCCGAACCACGGTGAAGGCCTGGCATTCCACACATTCACAAGTTGGGATTAATACACGTCTTGTCAGAAGGTGAAGGAAGGGTTTATCAATCAGATAAATCTGTGCCGGGACCAAGGATTGAACCCCGGACCCCTCAACACAGAAGTCTGACACCTTACCCCTAGACTGCCAGGTCACCCCTCTAGAAAGTAATAGCTAGTAGGTAACTTTTCTGTCAGATAAGAGACTTCCCATGAAAACTGGACTCTACAATATGTAATTATATAAACATTTCTTTCTTTTTTCTATTACGCTTAGTTGACATTCTATACACATGTAACGTTAACATGGTTGGGTAGTACTATAGAATAGCGCGTTAGCTATAGGACATCTACGATAGGACTGTAGCTGACAGACAGCGGAAGGTTCTTTATGGCAAACATTGGCTGAAAGTGACTAATATCAACCTATTAGGAAATAATACTTATGTGCTTGATAATACTTTCCTAATGATTACTGTGAAATTGGCTTTTACGTAACTCATTGAAAGAGCAAAAAACATATTAATAAAACTATTATGTTGCTTTTTTTTTCGTGAGTGTAACGACAAGAGAAATAATTTAAAAATATTATATTCACACTTGTATCTCAGAACTGGCCAATAAAATAAAAAATACATGTTTTTTTTAAACTTTGAGTGTGAGAAAGAGATGTAAAAAATATTAGTTTCAAAATAAAAGATTTTTTAATCTTGTAAACAGCGTAAGAAAATAACCGTCTTGATGGTTTGCATGACGTCACCAAACGACCTTGTTTTCAGCTGGTTCACCATCTTAATTTACGTAGAGAACGCAGCCTTTTAGAAGCTCTTGTTTGTAAAGCATTTTTAAGTGAATCACAGCAGATGCCTCTTCCACAAAAAAAAGAAACATCCAAATGGTTATTTCCATAATTTTGTGTTTCCATAATATAAAAACAGGTATAATAAAAAAAATGTTTTATTTATTAAAATCAAATTGTCTGTTGCGAGTGTTTTGACTGCCGAAATTTGGACACATGGTGAGTTTTCCTAGCTGTCACCAGCTTTCCTGCCGTGTACACTCTGTAGATAGAATGGATCGTGGTGTAAACGAGAGATTAGTTGGTAAACAATTAAAAACGTGTCAATAAACGTCTTGAGCAAGGTGAAGACGTAACTCTTAAAGTAAACATGCCATTGAACCAAACCACTGCCAGTCACATCTCGACTCTTTTTTAGCATTAAACACACACAGCTTATATCAACGCACAACTTACAAACTAACTAAACACAGGATCGTACGATTTAGTACTCTACAACAGAGGTAGGCCAAACAGTCGATTGAGATAAACCGGTCGATCGTGGCCGCCTGTTTGATCGATCGCCATAACAATCGATTAAAAAGTATTGAGAGAAAGAACATGAAATATACGGTTTTGAAACTTTTTTCTTAAATGAAGAATAAAAAATCTAAATATAGAAGTTGTTTTGAGTGAGGAAAACCTACAATCATGGCTTAATTTGTGCCTGAGTAATTATGAAGCCTTATTCAACAAACTATCCTGAGATTATTCAATGTCATGCATCAAGAGTTTAATAATATTTTAATATTTATCTAGCACCGCGTCTTACTACCCGTTCGGGTTATACGCTTTAAGTACTAATTACTCTCATGGACTAGGAATTTGGAAGGTTGAAATAGAGGAAGTGAACCCGCATTTGCGTGGATGGAGAGTGGAAAACCATTTAGGAAAAACCACCCCCAGTTCACCCGACCGAGATTCGAACCTCGATCTCCCCGTCCTCAGTGGTTGAGCTCAACACAAGCGCGTTAGCCAACTACGCCACCGAGGCGGGTAAGAGTTTAATAAGAACATATCTTGTGAATGTGGGGAATGCCAGGCCTCCACCGTGGTTCGGATTCCACGTTAAACTGTAGGTCCTCCATTTCATCTCACAATCACCCTACCATTACACATTAGCGTAAGTGCGTATAACCCGAGCGGGTAGTAAGACGCGGTGCTAATAATAATAATAATAATAAAAAATAATAAGAACATACTTTTTTTCAGTGAAATTCTATAATGTAGTGTTGTAGTTTAATGAAAAACTCAGTTTAAATCAGTGAAAGGATTATAATTTTTCATAAGTAATAATTTAATTTTTTTACTATTAAAATACAACATGGGTAAAAAAATAATTCAGCAAGCCTATTGTTTCGTAGTAGATCGCAAATGATTTTTCTGTTTTAGAGTAGATCACTAGATCCAAAAGTCTGGCCACTCCTGCTACACATCCAGCCCACAGATAAGACACACACATCACTCACACACACTCAGCCTTACGGGAGTTTCGCTTTGATCTTTGAAGTTTGAAACAGGTTGAGTCTTTGGACACTGGAGAGTGCTGGTTGCAATTCTCAGTGATAACATCACTTCCAAGGGGAAACAAATCACTTTCAAAATGTCCGTTGTAAAGGAGTGGCTGTCCAAACACTGTAGTTCAAGTAACAGCAATCCTCCCCTTAGTCAACAACCCCTCACGCCGTATTAATGAACAAACCTTTTCAGAAAAGTAAAACTAGTCGACGGTATTTGAATATTGTTTACAACTAGACAATTTGCAAACATTCACTTAAACATTATTATTATTATTATTATTATTATTATTATTATTATTATTAGCACCGCGTCTTACTACCCGTTCGGGTTACACGCACTTACGCTAATGTGTAATGGTAGGGTGATTGTGAGATGAAATGGAGGACCTACAGTTTAACGTGGAATCCAAACCACGGTGGAGGCCTGACATTCCACACATTCACAAGATGTCTTGTCAGAGGTGAAGGAAAGGTTTGGTAATAAGATAAATCTGTGCTGGGACCAAGGATTGAACCCCGGCCGCCAGCAAAGAAGTCTGACACCTTGCCTCTAGACCGCCAGGTCACCATTTCACTTTAAAAAAAAAGGGGGGGGGGCATTTTATTCTATGTAATTTATTGTCTGATTAAGCTCATTTTGGGGATTGGTTTATGGAAAGGGGTGGGACCGCTAACTGAACCTAGCTTTGTGGAAACCGATTTATTGAAAATTTAAGGCAATATGTGTGTGTTATCTATTAAAACCATCTTTAAAGTGAACTGTTTTTAAAAATGTCTGCTTGATAGCGACGTTGTCACCTGGGACTGCATGTTTAACGATCCCCGTGTTGAAGGACTCAAGATATCGCAATGATCGTAACCATTTTAACCTGTAGGATGTGGGTCTGTTATATACCTTAACTGTGACCTCGCTCTAGTGCTTGGATATTCACCATTTTGGATATTAAATATCTTCAATTTGTGAATCTAGGATAGGCTATCTAAGACCTAAAGGCTTTATATATCACCGGCACCGGTGGGAACGCGGACTGAGCTGTCAGTCTCGTCTGATCCTATTTGTCGGTGACAGACGGTCAGAATTCGAATCCCGACTGGGTGTACAATGGCTGTATTGTTGTTTTTTCTAAACAGTTTCTTACTTTTCCCCTCACGTAAATTAAGATATATTTCATGTAAATTTTACCTTCCTCATCCCAAACCCATCAGTCATGTATAAGAAAATAAAGTGCCCCAAAAAGGTGTAATAATTTTTAAAAAAACTTTAAAATAATCTGCGTACAACCCGAACGGGTAGTAAGACGCGGTGCTAATAATAATAATTTAAAATAATCGTTACTCTTTCTTGATTTTTCTCACGGCCTTTTACAAAATACAAATATATATATTTTTCGCTGCTAATATTTATAATATTTAACAATATTATTGTTGTTATTTTATAGGTATTGATAATATCTATCAAAGGTGACAGCTGAAGATCAGATGGCTTGGCGTATGAACACACGAGAGTAGACCTAATACAGTAACAGTACCAAGCCTGGAATAGTTCGAATCCTCCGCCACGGCGTGCAGCACTAGTCGTATCTTACCGCGAGCTTCAGGAAGCGAATCTACAACTCGTAGTTCCAAGGCGTGAACTGGCAAGGTGTTGTTACAACTACTTAACCAAACTAAGGACTGTCAGGCTAAGGTCACACTGGCCCGGGACTAGGTGGTTACATAGCCTTCAGTTTAGCCAAGATTTTGAGTATATTTACAGAAAAACACAACCTCATCGTTCAAAATGAATATTGACTCGCGTAGTATGTATTTATTAGACACCAAGCCTTTATTATTATTATTATTATTATTATTATTATTATTATTATTATTAGCAGCAGCGCGTCTTACTACTCGTTTGGGTTATACGCACTTACGCTAATGTGTAAAGGGTGATTGTGAGATGAAATGGAGGTCCTACAGTTTAACGTGGAATCCGAACCACAGTGGAGGCCTGGCATTCCTCACATTCACAAGATGTCTTGTCAGAGGTGAAGGAAGGGTTTGGTAATCAGATAAATCTGTGCCGGGACCGAGGATTGAACCCCGGCCGCCAGCACAAAAGTCTGACACCTTAACCCTAGATCGCCAGGTCACCGCAAGCCTCTATTAAAAATACTATTATTTTAAAACTAAAACTGTGTTGATGTATGTAAAAAGAGATAAAAGTGTCCCATAAAGGTCTCCTTTCCGACACTCATCCTCCTCATAGCTCGCTTCGGTGGCCTCGTGGTCTAACGCGCTACTCTCGCAGTAGACTAGACTGCCGACGACAGAGAGATCAGGGTTAGAAATCCGGTCGGGTATTTTTTTTCAAAATTGTTTTCCACTCTCCCTCCACTTAAATGCGGATACACTTCCTCTAAATATGATCTCCCTAATCCCTAAAAATCATTATCGTAATTAGTAAATAAACGCATAGCCCGAATGGGTAGTAAGACACGGTGATGATAAAAAAATAAAATTTGAAAGTAGTATACTACCAAAGTTTGTTGAACGAATATTGTAGAGGGCTCTGATCCACAGAGTCTGGCTTCAAACCCGACCGGTTACTGATTTTGTTGTTGTGGTTTCCTTTTCTATACCTAAAGAGGTGATATTTTCCAGAAAAAATTTCCTCCAATTTTTTTTTTTTACAGAAAATTTTACGACAATTTTAAATAGAACGAATGCACTTGCGATATAGACTACCAATATTTAATTTCACTTTAATTTAATTTATCACAAGGATGTTAGGTTAATACCAGAAACATTAGATTAGTGACAATAAAGCAATATATCAGCGATTACATTTCTCTTCCCACACTAACGTCTCGACTACAGCGCTTGCTGGTTGAATGTAGCACTAACATCGGGGTTGTTAAATACCAAAATATGTTAGTGCTTTAATATTATAATTCAAATCTGACCGAATACATCCCCTTCCTATGAAACTCAACCGATAATTTGTTTTCCCCCTGATAATTGAGCGGGTTATTAAGGTATTTACTTTATGTATTAGTGATGTCCCGCGAGGGTTTTATGATGATGACGCGTACATGCCTTACTGTGCACATGAACACTATGATCTTACCTGATTATGCTTATAATTATGGAATGAGCAAGACTTTTGATGTTGCACACGATGTATTTAAATGATTACACCTTCGGTACTGAAGATCTAAAATAAAAGACACAGTTTTTGTTAAATTACGGATTGTTTTTGTGTGATATTTCACGTCTCGCGTTCGGAGTACTGTGTTCTGTGTATATTTGTGTTAGTACTTCACTGTGGATTCATACGCACAAGTTGCTTACATATGACCTACCCCTTGCCTCTTGGACTTCTTGTCACCAGTGTCAAAACTAGCTAATAGAAAAACTCCTGGCATCCTGATGTTGTGAAGGTTGAATTCCTATTGGGTAGAGGGAACCAGCGTGCCACATGATTTTTCTAAATACGACTGAGTTGATCTTTTAAAGAAAAAAAAAGTTTGAAGCGCAATATATTGAAATTATTTCTGAAGACACGTGATTCTCCACGGATGAAGTATTGAAATGAAATTTTATATACAATTCATTAAAGAGAAACACACTTCATCCATGACTTTTGAAATATATTATAGGGGTCCAAAACAGTATAATTACAGGGTCTGTGTAAAAGCACAATAACCCTCGTTTTATGGAGAGAAAAAGTCTTATCACTGATTTCTGGTATTTTAAGTCTTGAATTTAAAAAAAATTATGGTCAGTCTAGCCCTTGATGATAGCTAATATCGATGAATATTTTATTTATTTTTTATAGCTATATTTACAGATTGTATTGAACTTTAAATAGTGAAAATATATCATCTATATATGTAAGGGCTTTCACGTTTTTGTCCCGACCCCTTGAATTTTCATCTCTATCCATACCAAGGCGGATGGTGCTGCATTTATTTAAAATTCACCCCTGTTGTTCAGAATAGAACCTAGGACAATTTACGAGGTTACCAGCCTGTAGATATACTGACGCTGGTGTTTACTGATAACAAATAGATTACTCTTTGTTAACGATGGAAATCTAGCTTAATTGCGAAGTGTACTTAGCGATACTGGTTGCTCTTCACGATTCCTGGATTAACACGCGAACCCTAATGCACCTATAGCTCCTCTACGATGGGAGGATAGGTGACAGCTAGCAGTTGTTTTTATAACCACGTCTTACTACCCGTTCGGGTTATACGCTTATGTACTAACTACGCTAGTTGTGTTAGTGGTTAAGAAGGTTATATTCAAAGGAAGTGTACCTGCATTTGCATGGAGGGAGAGTGGGTAAACACGTGTTGTAAAAAACCACCCGACCGAGGTTCGAACCTCGTGATCGGCTGTATAGTCAACTGCTAGAGTTGCACGTTAGACCATGAGGCCACAAAGCGGGTTAGCCTTAGGTTCTTTATTGCAAACATTTGATGGGGGTATTATTAAATTCGTTTGATAACTTTTTTATTGTTAATATAGAATTACTAATCAAATAATTATTTCCTAATTCACTTTAAGCCAATGTTCTCAATCGAGTAACTTCTACTAGCTGTAACTATCTATCCTACAGTAGCCCCATGGCTTCTTTGGTGCCGATTGACAGCTCACAGCTGACTTCTGACAGTCAACATTTAGGTATAATACTTGAATTTTGACAGTCACAAATCACATCTGCTAAACACATGTTTTTGCAGATCTTATGGTTCGGCGTAGGGATACATAATTTGGTCTGGTAGCTTTTCAAAGCTTTTAGCTATCAGCTGTCAGCTGTCAGTAAGCACCAAAGAAGCTACTGTACTATAGAAGACAACATTGTTGGTATGAAAACGTTAGTATTAGTAAGTCTACAATTAATACAGCAGAACTTTATAAATACGAAGCCATAGGGATAAGGTAAAGAAAAATATCGAAATATTCAAAATTTAAACAAACCATTTTGTGTGAGTATCTTCGCAGCTGGTGCACAATAAATTAATAATCTCAAAATATACTACATACGCACAAATATTTTATAATATATGCTATATAAAACACTTCTACACAATAAATACCTATATACAAAAGATAAATAAGTCTAAACACAAAATGTAAAAACCTATATAATTAACATACACAAATCGCAGAGTTCAAACCGTAGAGTGCCCGCAACACGCTGGACAAATTAACAAAGTACATAGGATTCGAATTATCCATGTAATTCCTTCTAATATTCGAATTAAAAGCTATGTTCTACCATTGATTCAAATATTAATTTCATGGGGAATCGTGCTTGGTTCTATTTTACCCGATATTTCAAATTTACCTAACCAATGTCGAATTATCCAGATTTTACTGTGATAACACTTAATCACAAACTGACGTCATCAGGTGGTTTGTCTTTCAAATATTTGGCGGATTTTAGTTCGATTACCAAGATATAGCTGGGTATTTATAATCTTTCCTTCACAGTCGCGAAAATATATTATATTTACCATCAAGGTTGGCTTCACGGATGATGAGCAAGACTTTGAATCTCGAAGCTACGGGTTTGATTCGATTATAAGCTACATTGAACTTAGATGACAGAAGAGAGTTTGTTTTTTTGTTTGTTTTAATCCTTCCAACAATTCTTTCTCGTCCTATTATTTTAAAATAAGCCGTTTGGACACTTATTTTCATTCGATATAAGATGACAGCTTGAGTTTTTCATTGTAGTTAAATGCTTACCTCTGACAGATCAAAGTTGGATTTCCCGTGTTAATGAATTTACTGTTTTATTTAGTGAATTTTAAAGATATAACATTGAAATAAAAACCATAAATTTTTTAATAAGTCTAAAAATAGTCCTACAGTGTCAGAAAATTATTATTTTTATCTTGAAGTAGTTTTCTTTTGAACGTATTTTTTTTATAAATCATCTACAATTCAGGCTATTTGGCTTGGTTACAAAAATTGCTTTTAGGAGTATTCCTGCCAGGATATAGATTTAAAAATTCCATGGGCGCATGTTTATATCTATAATAGGAAGCATGTCCATTTTTTTCAAAGAGCAATTAGTATGTTGAGTGTATAAGCTCGCCAGAAGAAGAGGGGAAGGGTTATGAGCACTTAGGCAAGAAACCTCGCAGGGTGGACTGCTTATTTTCTTCCCTCGCTTTCTATTTTGCACATTGGCGTCTAAGTCTGATAGCGCTTAGACTGCTTAGGTGCGTCAAGCTAAGATGCAAACCGCTTCGCAAAATAGTTTCGAAAGCTCTTAGTAAAAACGTCGTTAATATTGAGGGATTTTAACTTCTTTCAAGCGTTGTTTTATATTTATACATGCTATACTTATTAGGCTAAATTCTGTTTCCTGATAGCTTGTTTTAGAACTATACCAAACTTGAACTCTCTCGAAGTAAAATACAATCTCACAGATTAAACATTTGAAAGAATTAAATATGAAAGAAGAATTTATTTTGTCAAAGAGAATCTATATTTATAAAATCAATAAACTAGCTCGTGTGGTTTAATTTAACTAGTAAGGAATTGTTCTGATAGTTATAAAAGCAACTAAAACAATTTTAATATAATCATATGTCAAGTCGTTTGATCTGCAGCGTTCACTTTTGATATAACTACCTATGAAATTATACCAAAAATATTGTAAATTGATATCAAAGTTAACGGAAAAAAGTTTGTAGTTTTATTTTATAGAGTTTCTTCCAACAGTGGAATTACTATAGTCTTAAGACTATTATAAAGTTGTCCAATTTCATTGTTACTTTAAATGAATTGTTTGCGTATAATCTGAACAGGTAATAAGACGCGGTATTAATTTTTTTTAATTGTTACTAACAATAATAGTAACAACTTGTAGACACAACAGTGTATTTTAGATTATTACCAAAAGAAAATATTATGAAAAGAAAATAATTCCATTTTAAAAAAAAACACAAGACGATTCAAGTTTCTTAAGAAAATATTTAATCTCGATACTACATTATTTTTTTACTAAAGACAGAAAATAATAATATTTCTTCGTTTTAAAAACGGAATTTTTCCGCTAGAATGCGACACCAGTTTTTGAAATCTATCTCAAATTAACTTTTAATGTAACGTTTAGTTTGAATTAGAATGGAATGTAATTTAGGTTTTTTTAAATATCCTTAGGAAACCCTGCTGAGATTCGATCCTTGACTACCCACCGGATACTCATACATTATGAATCTGAAGCCTCCTTCTGCGTGCCCATTGATACGGGTTTGAATCAAATTAGATTTTAATATTCAGGTTTAAATATGAGATAATGCATTCAACTGAGACTCCAGCGGTTTGAGTTCTGCAGCAATATTACTGATTCAAATAACAATGGCGTGACAACAATATATATTACTTTTGAGGAATTATTTTTTATGTTATGTACTTCATTCATATGAAAAACTTTTTAAAGTAGCTCGGCATGGGGAACAGTCTTAGGTCTAAAGACATTTGGCCTAAAATTTGAAACTAAACCTCATTTGGCCCAAAAACTAATTTCACCATAAGTCATTTAGCCTACAGAAATTTGGCCTAAAAATTAACTTCGCGGCCTAAAATAATTTACCCTAAAAATAAATTTCAGTTAGCCTAAGGTATTTGGCAAAAAAAATTAACCTCACAGAAAGTCAGTAAGCCCAAAGTCGTTTGGCCTGAAATTTATTTCTATTAAAATAAATTGAGGTTTAAAGTTCACAAACGTCAGTTGTCCTAAAATCGTTTAACCTAAAACTTAACTTCGCAGAAAAATAATGTGGCCTACACCTTTGACCAACTGACCTGTAATCCTCGCCATTATCTTCCATGGAAAATCCATCCTTGAAAGTTAATCATAATCTGACAACCAGGAAATGTCCTTTAAATAAATATAATAGAATGTCTGGACAACCCATGTGGAAACTCCAAGTATTTCTAGGAAATATACCTTATGACCTACCTGATAATTTATCTCACAGGTTTCGTGTTCCGCTGTGGTTTAACCAATCAGCTGTACGTGACATACCAAAGCGAGTAAAAAAACCAACCTCACGACGTTAGTAATTACCTTCCTACAAGACACACAAATATATTATAGCTGTTACACTTCTCTCTATCTGTCCTTTCACTTTGTGCCAGTACGTTCCTAACATAACAAAGTCCGTTTTTATTTCGCAACAATGAAGGAAGTCTGAACTCCCGCGCGAATCAAGTTCGAAATTCGAATATTTAAACAAAACCCCACCTAGTTGCTTGAATGCAGCTGGGGAACTGATCTATTCTCCTCGTTTGCTGCTTCATTAGTTCGTGATTTTCTACTAATAGTCATGGATAATGGATACAGAAGATGTGATACCTCCAAGTTACAACAATAATTTCAAGAGGGAGCGCTTTGACTCGTTCCTCGATTAAATTTCGTGGCTTAATTTTAGGCTACGTGATAATACCAATAACATTTATATAACTAATAATTTATCATTACGTGTGTATGTAAATATATATATATATATATATATATA
>CABFOV010001997.1:28960-60329 GCA_902141375.1 Timema poppense
TAATAATAATAATAATAATAATAATAATAATTGCAATTGATAAAATAGTGATAGGTAATTAGGTAGTTACTATGAAAACCATTTATAATTGAATTTTGTGGTGTAACAGCTTATTTGTAAAAGTTTGATATTGAAAAACAATATAATCGGAACATTTCTTAATCAAGGCTGTTTTTGAGGGAGAAATGCAACCTATTTTTGGGGTATTACGATATTATTGGAAATAATAAATTCCCGGTTTAGTTTTTTAGTTTCTTAGGGCCATTATTCGCTGTTTTTTATTTCTCGAATTTTCGATATTCATTTTTTAACTTTTGAGAAGAGATCGAGATTTTTTTTTACTTAATTTTCGAGATATTTTTGAGTCTCGTACGTCCCTAATAATTTCATTCTGTCCCTCCTTCCCATAAAAATTAAGAATTAGCGAAGCCTATGATTGCGTCCATAACAATATAATTAAAAGTTATCACAAATTAATTAAAAGCGACGTACTCTAAAGATTCAATGATAATGGACGCAAGCTACAGTTCGATTCTGTTTGGAAGGAACATTTTGGTCATTTTAAAATTCATTAAAGCGATCTTTATGCAGTCATACTAGAAACTACTGTGTTGCATGTAGTCTCACCAGTGGCTGGAAGGCGTAGGTACTTCCGCGGACCACCCTTCTGTCGAACATGATATTGCGAGCCCTCAAGGTAGGGACCTCTATCCCGGGAGGCGTTCTATACTTTCTCCTTGAGGTGTTCAACGGCGCTGACGGCTCAGTGTAGACGACAGGGCTCAACGGCAACGCGTATGAAGACCTCGCCGGCATCTTTAAACAATAAAACTAGGTATTGGAGGCTTCAGTCAAACGGGATGGTAGAGGCGTTAGTCAAACGGAGTAGTGGAGGTTTCAGTCAAACGGGGTACTGGAGGCGTCATTCAAACGGGGTGGAGGAGGCGTTAGTCAAACAGGGTACTGGAGGCCTCATTCAAATGGGGTGGAGGAGGCGTCATACAAACGAGGTAATGGTGGTGTCAGTCAAACGGGGTGGTGATGGTGTTAGTCAAACGTGGTAGGGGATGTTTCAGTCAAACGGGGTACTGGAGGTGTCATTCAAGTGGAGTAGTGGAGATGTTAGTCAAATGGGGTACTGGAGGCGTCATACAAACGGGGTAGTGGAGGCTTCAGTCAAAAGGGGTGGAGGAGATGTCATTCAAACGGGGTAGTGGAGGTTTCAGTCAAACGGGGTACTGGAGGTGTCATTCAAGTGGAGTAGTGGAGATGTTAGTCAAATGGGGTATTGTAGGCGTCATACAAACGGGGTAGTGGAGGCTTCAGTCAAAAGGGGTGGAGGAGATGTCATTCAAACGGGGTAGTGGAGGTTTCAGTCAAAAGGGGTAGTAGAGGCGTTAGTCAAACGGGGTACTAGAGGCTTCAGTCAAACGGGGTACTAGAGGTGTCATTCAAACGGGGTAGTGGAGGGGTTAATCAAACAGGGTACTGGAGGCGTCATTCAAATGGGGTGGAGGAGGCGTCATACAAACGAGGTAGTGGTGGTGTCAGTCAAACGGGGTGGTGATGGTGTCAGTCGAACGGGGTAGTGGAGGCTTCAGTCAAACGGGGTGGAGGAGGCATCATACAAACGGGATAATAGAGGCGTCAGCCAAATGGGGTAGTGGTGGTGTCAGTCAAACGGGGTGGTGATGGTGTCCGTTAAAAGTTGTTGGAATGTATGGGCGTGGGTAATTAGACTTTCACAATATGCATGGAGGGGAACTCTGGGGACATTTACTTAAAATACACCCCTCTTACGTACTACTCGTATCTTCACCTTAGGTTTATTAGTATAAATTCACTTATGACATGACTGTCACTAGAGGGTGCTTAAGACAGGTGTGATACCATCTAGGTGCCATGTTAAAACTAGCGGCTATGATCCTTGACACTGTCAGGTTTTTACAAAGTGACTTTTCCTTAACTCTATCGGGGTGAAACCTTGCGCATTTTCATGAAAATGAAGCCTCCTCATCAAGTCGATATAGATAATATGCTGTTAAACAGTCACTACTCAAATTATCTATAGATCTAATAAATTAAACTAAATATCTAGTATAAGACTCTTTTTCTGTCATTTTCTTAGGAAACGATTTTTTTAAGTTAATGATTTTCCAAACAAATGTTTCTAACTGTGTAGAATACTAAAATTTTGGATCTTTAAATTCTTGTTCTGTTATGTTTAGGATCGATTAATGTAAGCCTATATGTGTAAATGTTGACATTACCGTTTAGACACTATAGTTGAAAGATCGTGTAGAATGAGTTGAAGCAGCCAAGTTTAGCTCGGCTGGAAGCTATTTTTAACAGAGGCTCGCTCGACCAGCCTATAATAGTTTTTTCCAAGTTTTTTTATCTCAGTTCATCACGGACCAACATAAAATTACAAATGCGTTTCCGTTTGAAGGAATTAAAAAAAGATACTCTTTTATGAAAAGTAAAAAAAAAGTCGACCATTTTAATTGTCATGTTATAGATTGTTATGTTACATAGAGAAAGAGTTTTGAAAAAAAAAAAANCTGTAATAAAATAGTTCATAAAACTTTTCGTAAGTCATGCAAAAGTTTTGAAAAAAAAAAAAAAAAGTAATGGTATTTATAGGGTTTATGTTAAGGTGGATTGAAAAGTTTTCATTTTGACACTTTTATTTTATCATTTAGCTATTTCCATATAGAAGCTAATGAAAAACTCGTCCAGTTTATGGAATGAGGATTTTTTATTGTTATTATTATTATTATTATTACCACTGTCACTTACGACACAAAATTCGCCTACAGCATTGCAGCTATTTAAAAGGTTGTAATAAATTGGTGCTGTCATCGTAGCATATATTTAATTTAATAATTGCTGCATATATATTTTATTATTATTATCACTATCACTAACGATACAAAATTCGCCTACAGCATTGCAGCCATTTAAAAGGTTGTAATAAAATGGTTCTGTCATTGTAGCATATATTTTATTTAATAATTGCTGCATTTATATATTATTACAGTTTAAGTCTAATTTGAATTCAAACTTGAGTTATGATTTCTGTTTAAAGTCCATTGTGTATATTTTTCAAAATTATTGTTCATAAAAATAAAGATGTGCAAGAAAATCACTGTTGAATTTTCCCACGTCCTATGGAATTAAAATAATATATAAACAAATATAATATGTATAATTAATAATGACAAGAGATAACATAAAACTTCTACTACTACTACTACACTTACTGTTGTTTTTAATTCCATAGTAACAAAACATTTGAAAATAAATTAAACAACTTTGATAATACATTAATTTTATTGCAATCTAACAACAAAATAGTATCAAGTATATCATAAAGTCTGACAGTGAATATTATAGCTATATCATAAATATTCGCAGTTTGGTAAACTCTTCATGAATCAATAAACCCTACCAATATTTTTTCACGGATTTGTTTTAAGAAACCTTCACATTAAACCATGTGGTAACCTCTATTAGTGTGACGTCACTAGGAGTACTTCGGTAAAGGTAGAGAGAACATGGCTGTCCTCACCACGTCATAATTCAATTGGTGCCAGTCGAGAATATTGTCTGGTTTGCAATGTTCGACCCAGGTTTCAGCGAGGAGAGGACTTAAAGAGCCGTTCCACGACTTCTCGATATGTTCGGACCACATCATATCCACCATGTTGCCCTGCTTTTCCGCTAACTCCCTCGACTCTCGTAGTAACTTGACGTAACTGTGGTCGCGGTAACGTATCTGCCCGTAGTAGGCCTTCAGTATCATATATCTGGGGACCCCCACCTTGGCAGTGCTCACCATTCTTTTCAGCACCTTAAACATCAACCTGATCTTCCCGTGGCAGTAGGTAATCATTTGGATGTCCCGGATGTCGATCTTGTAGACGAGCTTCACCAGGAGACCTTCTAGTAAATACAGCGTGGTAAAGATGTTGGCCAGATGATACTCGAGCGTCATCTGTGACCTCAAATCAACGCGGGTCTCCCATGCCAAGGCGGTTTGTATATCGCTGTTTCTGATCCACCAGAGCCACATAGTCGTGAAAAGTCTCATCTTAGCTTCTGGATCCCTGATCTCAATCATGACCTCTTCTTCCTTAAGGAAAAACTGCTCGCATTGGGAGAACGGTTCGACCGTGTAGCCCGTATTAAGCTGAAAGTCCAGGCACAGGGCGTAATACCACGTCATCCCAGACCTGTCCGTGTCTTCCTTTGCCACGTGGGCCAGCTCGTGTAGGAGCACGACTGCCTTCTCCAGGTGCTTGTGGTATATCATTGCTTGCACCAGGTGAGGCAACAGGTTGAGCTTCAAGCTGGTGGCATGTGTGGTCGTGCATATTCGTAACGTCTTGTAGCCTAGGCTGCACGCCCTCTCCACCTCCCCGCGGATTAATCTAGACATGAATATAGAGACGTAGAGATATGCGACGGACTTTAGCTCCTGGCTGTCGACAGTTAACCTTTTGAGGTGACAAAGTTTGAGAGCTGTATTCTCCAGACACCAACTAACATACTGATTTCCATCATGGAAGGCGACATCAATCATACTGCTGTAAGCCGTACAGAGACCGAAGAAATTACTATAGGATTCAAGTGACTTGTTGAGACTCCAGGCCGCTGCGAGTCGGGCTGAGTCCCATTGCTGAGACTTCTTAAAGAGTTTAGACATGAGAGAGAGACATTCGGACTGCTGGTCGGCGAACACCGCAGTGTGTCCTCGTGCTTTCCCGATCAAGGTGTTCGGGAACTTTTCCAGCTTCAGGATCAGCTTGCACATCTCGTAACGCGCTTTTATACGGATTAAGAAGCGGCTAGTAGGAAAGGGATTTCCGTACTGCCGCATGGCAAGACCTAGCATCTCACCGGCCACCTCAAACTGCCCCAACTCCAGCCTGACGTGGCCACTCAAGGCATAAATTTTTCCGCGAATGTATGGGATCTTCCATGTTGCAATTTGATTGGGTTCCTCCACAAGTGAATCACCTATATTCTTTTGATGTGCATCTAGAATCATTTGGGCTTCTTCAATCAGTTCCATTGCTTGGGGCAAGTTGTGAACAGTGATACATATTTGCGTATATTCGAGTAAAGTGTCCATAGCCTTATCTTCGTATCCAGCACCTTTGCAGTGTTCTGCCATTTGAGAGTACATGTTTAAGAGAATGTACGAGCACATGCAGTTTTTGAAGTTCACGGAAGAAAAGGACTTTGATATAGAGATTACAGATTTCGTAGTGGACGTTCCAGGAATTGGAATTAATCCACATATGATACGACGGTTGGGAATAAACTCCAAGCTAGTAATAATAGAAGAGCTATTAATGATTACCGCTGGGGGATTCATTTGCACAGGATCCGCCCCAGACAAATCCATGTTGACTGGAACATTTTCGCTTACATCCTTTATCTCTTCCTTACTGACTTCCATTGCGTTGGTCTCAGGTGAATCACCGGAGTGAATCACTCGTGCGATTTCTTCGTGTCCATACTTGTGAAATGTCTCCTCGGCTTGTAAATCTTCTTCGCGATAACCCAACAAACGAGAGAATAGACTCGCTCCACATGACCTACATCTCTTTGTTTCGTTCTCCAGAAACTTTACTGCTCTTCCATGAAAGTGTTTCTTTTGTGTTTCTGTCAATAGTTCGTACACCGTGTTTTTGTGCATCCTTACTCGGAAGCTCATGTAGCCACAAGAAGCGTATGGGGGAAGATCTTCACAGGAGCTATCTATTTCATTACCGATGCATTGGCAGTTTGCAGTTCCATCTATGGTTGGGTTGGTCACCCGACTCTGAAGTAGCATAATGTTATTGCTGAAAGTAAAGTCAGCATGAGAGCATGTTAATATTCTGACTTCAAACAATTTTTTCACTGCAATTGCTGTTTCACGTATTAAAGGCTCTGCCATGATCCCAATAAGCAAGCTACGAGTAAATGGTTCACTTAGGACAGAACTTATTTTTAAAACAAGTTGTTCAAAAGACGTTAACGAATCAAAAGTCTTCATGAAAATAGCATAGATGGTTCCATTTTCCCTGATTACATCTACTGAAAAGGTGGGAGAAAGCAAGCAAACCGGGAACATTTTCCTATCTTCTGTTTTACTTTTTTCTTTAAATCTCACTAAAGGCAAACTAGTATTGTCCCCTACTTTAAAAGTTCCACTGCCAATCTGGTCTGTCGTTCCTTTTTGTGATTTCCTTTTGCAATTGTCTTTGTCTGTTTTGTCCAATCTTTGAATCAAGTCTGGTGAAGGCATAATGAAATTTCCACTTTCTAACCCTTGTTTAGAAATGTTACTAATAATCAAATTATTCTTTTGAATTTGGCTCATCAAAAAACTTTCTATCCAACCTGGGTTTCCTAAACTACTATCCTGGATCACCTTAAGAAGTTGTTGAGGTATAGCGTAGACATTAAGTATCTGACATGCTAAGGCTCCATGGTACAATTGTTCAATCTCAGAAAGGTGGATTATTTCAACTTTGTCGTTCTTAATAAATGTTTTGGCAACATCGGAAATGGGAGCGTGCTCGCATATTGTCATAACAAATAGAGCGAGATTTGTCTTACTCAATAGATATATCAAAATCTTCCATGATTCTTCGTCAATAAATTCTGAGTTATCAATTCCAATTACCCATACATTTGCCAAGCACCTTTTGAAAAGTCTACTTAACATACATCTGCGAATTTCATTCCTATCTTCCTCGGTGTTTTTCAAATACTCTGAAGTAAGTTTGTAGTTAATGTTAAATATTTCGTTTAAGCTACACAAGTATTCCGGAGTACTCAACCTTTTCATAGTTGAAATAATTAATTCCTCCTTTTCTTTTGAAGGTGATGTTATTAACATACTCATTGGGCGTTCAAATATTTTTTGAATTGTGTAGTATGGTATTTTACTATCTTTCGTGCTAAGTTCAAACATATATGTTTGAGCCTGGGAGCTAGCCAATTTCATCATTTCATCTAAAATTCGGCTCTTACCCTGTCGTAAAATTCCCATCACAACAATGGTGCTCTTCCGCTGAGTGTGATAATTCGCATCTCGCTTTGATATTATTATATCGTTCAAGATATCCTGGAATATCTTCAACTCCCTCTCTCTACCAAGAAGAGGATACTGGTACAGTGCGTGATGAATATCTTTATCATCTAACACTTGCTCTCTGAACTCGTATACAGGACCTATTGTTGTAATACCTTTCAATGGCCTGGCTTTCTGTTCAATGAAGTTCGTTTCTTCTAACTTGGAGTGTATTGAAGTTTCTCTGTCGCAGGTGATCTGCGAGGGATAAGCCATCATTAGACGTGCCGCCTTGTTTACAGGCATGCCTATCACTGTGTACTCTCGCCTCAGATTATGCCCTACAACCCCACAGTACGTCATACCCGTGGTCACCCCAATAGATACTACTTCTACTCCTTTAATTTCAATCAAGGCGGAGTAGATTTTAGTACTGCATCTCAACGCAGCTTGACTCTCCAGATCTTGTTTGAAACCGCGCAAGCCGAAAACAACAAGAAACATGGTATCTTTGTCGAATAAGTTTGCCTTGTTAACTATACCACTGTATTCTTCCACACGTGTACAGATAATCTGAAAACTTTGGTCGACAATAGGGGCAAGTTCCTCCACAGGTAGTCGATTAGTCACTAGGTTGACAAACATAATAACAACTTGACGCATTTCAATCAAGTACTCCAAAGGCTCCCCTAATTCGACACATTTCACAACTGGCTTTAGTACATAAGGCCGAAGTTCGTTGATCATGTTTTTATCGGCTGCTTCTTTTACTGTTCGTCGAATAGTATAATCGGAAGGGATCACTCTAAAACTTGTTCTGTCGTAGGATGTAATGCTTTCATAGTCAATTAATGATATCCCTCGAAGTTTGGAAATCGACTCAAACGTAATGTTCTTTCTTATAGAATCCTCATTGTCAACTAACTTCGTGCTATAATTGTGTAAATCATTGGTAATATCTGAATTTGAGTCCTCGTCGTCTCTGCCATAAATATTTAGCTTGTGAATGTTATTCCAAGTCGTGCCAATCCCCTTTATTTTTGTGTGTTTGCTGTCCTTCATGGCTTCGTGCAGGTAGTCTTCTGGGTTGACGTACTCCCAGCTAGATTGAGATGCTATTATTTCTCCCGACTCACACTTGTTCTGCGAGTTCTTCACATCCCAAACAGCCTGACCGATGATTATGTAATGTTTCTTACTCTCGGCTCCGATGGAGGTAAAGTACGCTATGCCCGCCGCCACAGAGAGTTTCACTTGCAACGTCACACCCACGTCAGTTTGGAACGCCCCAAACTTCTCCTGTATATCAATTGTGGTGTCTATAGACTCGTGCACAATGTCCTGCATGGATATACTATCTGTACATTTCCACATAGCAAGCAACGCGTCACCGGAAAACTTGAGAATGTCCCCTTTGTGGTTGAGAATCTCTTGCACCATATTGCCGATGTAACTATTAAGGACTAAAGTTATACGAGAGGGTCCGCCTGCACCCGTCTTGCTATATCTCTCGCTTAGTTCGGTGAACCCAGAAATATCAGCCAGGATGAGAGCCACGTCAAGCTTCCTTAGACTGTTGTCGTACACGTTGTAGATTATTTCGTCTGGGATCATGGATGCGTAAATCTTTGCTTGATAATATTCTGACAAAACTGATTTCTCTTCAATCTGAACTCTTTGAAGCCATTTTGCAAGGTTGGTTTCTTTTCGATGTTCATCCATTACTGCTATAGACGGAGTGGTTATTAATATTTATGTGATACACTTTTTCGGACAAATAAATAATAAATACTTGCTATTACTTACTATTTTTAATTAGCTCGTCATAACAACAAGGATTATTATATTGCTATCAAAATATGTTGTTGAGATATTTGACAACTTTATACAATACAAGTACACCCAAGTCAATTTTGTTAATTTAATTACTAGCCAGCCATCCAACAATGATGGCTTGTACCAACAACAAAAAATTGAAGGCCTACTAAAGAGTAGATTAGTCACTTCTTGGTTGTTTTTTTATTAAATTTTTGTATAAAAATATACAAAACAATACATAGTTTATATATTATACTTTACTACAATATGAAAAATTATATGTCTACCAGTTTATCTAGTGGACATAGCTAAGGTTATGGTATTTGCAAAAGCCTTGTAAATAAACCGATTGATGTTTAGTCAGCGCTAGTGTAGTGTTTTCAAATTCACGGCAATAAAGGATCTAACGTTGTTTTGTGTATCTGGTTTTGATGTAATTTACTAACTAACATTATTTTGGTTGATTTTTTTTTAACTGGAGAGTTAGTTAGTTATTTATTCAGAAGTTGTTTACAAAAAGAGCCAAGATTGGTTCGTATACATATAAACATCCTAATGTAGGCGTGGTTCATTCACTAGCTTGTTACATACATTTAGGAAAGTGAGGTCTATTATAGGGTATAAATTATTTGTCCTCACCCGGGCACATTATTCTATATGCATTCAACCCAATGATAGTAAAACTGCAATTAAACATAAGAGTATACAACAACAAAACTTTATAAAAAAAATAAAAAAAGTTCAGTATACATACACATACACATTCTGCTCCAATTATAATATTAGTTTCTAAAAAATTACAGATAACGTTTCACCACATATCACCTGGTCAAAATTATTTTCCAGAATGCATCTTTTAACTTCCTTTTTAAAAATATTAAGTTTTTTCGTCTTTACTTCTTGTGGTATTATATTGAAAAAATTTAGTCCCTTAATGCTTATTGAGCAGATTCCAAAAGTAGTGGTGTTTACTCTGTTCTGGAAATAATTATTTCTACTTCATGTAGAGTAATTCCCCTTTTTGTGTTCCCCAATTTTTAGATTACTAATAGTTAGGCTGTTTTCAAGTTTATATACCATTACAACCGTATCCAAAAAAAATAGCTTCAGTTAATTTCAAACTACCCAACCTTTTAAGCTTAATGTCATGGGTAACAGAAAAATATTTTTGACTGCTATGTTTTGTAGTCTTATCAGTGGTATTAAATGGCTGCATCAAAACAATCGCAAGATTGATGGCCAAATGATGATGATGATGATGATTACAACCTAACATAATTTTAGTTGATTTGTTATAAATATAAACAGCCAACGTTAATGTATGTTTATTTATAATTTGTATAAATTCTTTCTATGTATTAACTTAATGTGAAATTTGTAATCATTTCAACTATATCCCGCCGCGTTTAGAATATTTTTGATGGTTTCTATTAACGGGCTATAAATCTCATAGAAACAATGCTTTCAATAAATAAATAAAAGAGCACGCTTTCTCTAATATTGGTTACACATTACAATTACCCGATATTATAGAGATACATCAACTTTTTTCTATTATATTATTATCCATGACTGTTATTATCTTCTAATGGTTGAAAACTTTATTACAAAATAATTTAATGGCAATTTCAACTATAGCGTCAAAAATCTTACAGTAGTACGTATAATAGTGTATATCTTAACAATGCGCGTTTAATTAAATACTGGCACAATATCGGGATCGCTTAATAACGTAAGTAAAAATTACTTTGGTTTTATTATACGTTGCCAAAATGACAAAAGGGGCCTGACCTATTTTGTAAACGTATCTTCATTCAATATTATTGGTTTGGTTTGGTTTTATTAAAACATACGTAATTGACTTTAAAAAAATGTATATTCTGTGAAATCCAGCAAATGTAACAGCTAACTAGAAAATGCCAGAAGAAGCACTCGTGAAGTCCACAAAAAAAATAGATATTGATTGTACAAAAAACTCTGGGAAAAAGAAAGTATTTACCGAAACTTTTCCTGCGATAACGGATTTACCTATGTTTTTGGACAAGGCTAAAAACGAGTTTGAATTGATGTACAAGAAAAAGGTTCCATCAAGCGGGAGCATGAATGATTACGAGCGCGTGAAAACGCTAGGCACAGGTTCTTTTGGACACGTTATCCTTGTCAAAAAGAAGGACACAAACGTTTATTACGCAGTGAAAATTCTTCACAAACAAAAAGTGGTAAAACTGAAGCAGGTTGAGCATTCACTAAACGAAATGAAAATTTTGAGGTCCATAAATTTTCCATTCGTGATTAATATGGAAAAATTTCATAAGGACAATAGCTATCTTTATTTTGTCATGCCTTTCATTCAAGGAGGTGAATTGTTCACCCATTTACATCGGCTAGGAAGATTTGATGAAAGCCTTGCCAGATTCTATGCCGCTCAAGTAATCTTGGCTTTAGAGTATTTACACCACTTGAATTTGGTATATCGGGATTTGAAACCTGAAAATATTGTGATAGATAGGTGTGGCTACTTGAAGATTACAGATTTTGGGTTTTGTAAACTCATAAATGGAAGGACATGGACTTTATGTGGAACCCCAGAATATCTCGCTCCAGAAATTATTCTGAGTAAAGGTTATGGTAAGTCAGCGGATTGGTGGGCAGTGGGTGTCCTGATTTTTGAAATCAACGCGGGCTACCCACCGTTTTGTTCTCAGGATCCAATGAAAATTTATGAGAAAATCGTGGCTGGAAAGTACCGCAATGCCCCCCATTTCAGCAATGAACTAAGAGACCTTATTCGCAACATTTTGCAGGTAGATCTGTCAAGGAGATACGGTATCTTGAAAAACGGCGTGAATGACTTCAAGAACCACAAATGGTTTAAGAACATTAACTGGATGGCCATTTTGAACAGGAGACTTGAACCTCCATACATTCCTAAGCTCAAAGGTGGCGATGATACAAGTAATTTTGAACATTACGAAGAGGAGCTTTTCCAAATAACCTCCTTCGAGGAATATGTAAAGGAATTCGCAAACTTTTAAATTACTGGACAAGTTTCTGACTGTTTAAAAACAATGTAACTTAATACTACTATGCACAAATTTATAGAACATTGACACTAGCAATGTATTTAAGTTCAAAAGATTACTAACATATTGTGACGATGAATATTTAATTTTTTTATTTAATTTTTAGAGGTAATTGTGCATTTTGTGATCACTATAGTATTCATAATCTAGCCGTGCTTCATTTATAAAAGAAGAGTTAAAAATTGGCATTTACTTAAATTATTTTAACTATTAAGCTCTACATTTTATTAATAACTACCAGTACTAAATAGCATTGCCATACTTCAAAAACGAGCACAAATCTAAATAATAACTAATTGTATTAATTTATTGTAATGGTTGTACTATTAGGTCTTAAAAACCTAGCACCAAATCTAAAAATTTGATGTCATAGTTAGAAATATAACTATGTATTAGTTAAATTTAAAGAAATAAAATTATTTTTATTTACATATTTTTTAAAAAAAATTTATAGCCAGTAAAAGATAGTCCAAATATTAAAGTTCAATTTTCTAGATCTGCTGGAAACAATAAATAAAAAAGTAAAATTTTAAACATTTTCATTAAATTGTGCAAATACCTAGTAATATTTGTATGGCTAAGGACTGATGTTGACGAATGAAAACAAAACATTTGTATAATATCTCTGATGTTCTATTAGGCTTAAAAATTTAACTTTTTACTATAGATTACCAATAGCTGTAATAAACAATTCATCAACATATATAAATCAATCACTTTATGCTAAAAGAGTATGAATAAAAAATATACTTAATCAATATTGCTGGGATCGAGAGGGGGCTAGGAGGCATTGCCCCCGCCTTTAAATAATTTTCTCACCCCTCCATTAGCATTCTAAATATCTTCTAGGAGCATTCAAATTTCAAAAGTTTGCTGGGTATATTCATTTCAAATCAGGGGCATATAATCTTATTTGAAAAATCTCAATAAGAAATACTTCAAATAGCTTCTAAGGACATTCATTTATTTATTTTTTAAATTCCAAACGAACCCACTTTAAATAACTTCTAGGGGCATCCCATTGTCTTGCATTCTCCGGGAAAGGACCTTGACCCTTCTTTGGCTTTGTGGATCAAACCCCTCAAGTTTGTTTTTTGTTTATTACCCCAGCCCTTCTCCCAACACAAATAAGGTTTCACTACTACTGTAATTAATACTGCATAGACCACGCATGCTATAGACAACTCTTGATGCATACTTCTAGTACATTCACGACCTTAGTTTACTTGCATGACAGCTCTAAAAGTTACTAGAAATAGTCCCTAATGTAGCTCTACACCAACAGCTGACATCTGTCACCTTGGATAACTGTAATGAAAACATATGGTAATGTATGAATGTGATAGCTAACCACAGTAATTTCTTTCAATATTATTTATATTTATTTGAGGTCGGGCATAAAGATTATTTATCGTTCTATTCCATTTAAAAAAATTATTCACAGCACTCTCACAAAAGGTATATCTTCAAAATGGTGGCCAGAGAATTTAAACCATGTTATTGAACATGACGGAATCAAGCTATTTACAATGCTGCACCCCCGCAGTGGATTAACATATTTTATTCAGTTGAATATTTCGAAATACGATAACATAATCATAAAATCATTTATTATAAATAAATACAAGTATTTTCTCTTTTTCAAGTAAATACGATTCCTGCATTAAAAAGTATTAATGTATGCACTATATTACCCATGATATATAAACTTCCATAACTAAGAATAAGTACTTTTAATTATGTTTAGACTATTGTTTCGAATAATTGGGTAAAATAAATTATTAAACTTAACGAAATAGTTTGAAAAAACTTAAGTTTACGTTATTTTTAATGTAACATATAAGTGTAATTACACATGTATAACAAAACAATGATCTTTTACAAGTGTTGGCAACCCAAAACACAAACATATCATTTTTAACTGTCATCCATGTAAAAAAAAACTTTCATGAACAGACTCTAGCCCTCGACCCGACAAAATATAGGATACTCCAATCCATGGCATCTCACTGGCAGTGACTGAAGAGACGTCACGAATGCTCGTTTAATATCATATTGACATAATATTACGCCATTAAAGGAAAATTATTTTGTACGGATCGCATAAAATGATAGCCATGACCAAAATACTTGAATCTAAACTTTTTTTTTTACCCCAAACATACCTTACTAAGAAAATGTTGCGTTTCTAACAATTATGTATCAGGATCTAGTGTTAAAAATCATTAATATTTGTTAATAAATGCATTAGGGTGGTGCCTGGTGCTATGTATATAACTAATAGCAAAACCACATTACCCATTAGGCAGACTAGGCACGTGCCTAGGCCGCGAGATTTTTAGGGACGCAACATTAAAAAGAAAATTGTTTACAGCAGCGGCCTTTACGAGGTACGACGTCACGGGATGTGAAACCGATACATGAATGAACATAATTTTTACTAAAACCACTCACACGGACTCAGCTGTAGCTGAAGCTTGCTTGTTATAAACCGCCAATGTATTGTTAGAGTTCTATTGTGTCTATTATGGGCATATGCCTGCTTATAATTTAATCACTCATATGCGAATTGCAAAGCTGTGCCAGAAATAGACGATCACAATCATTTTTCAAAGTGGTCATAAAATTATAGGGTATATACTGTAAATAGTAGCAATAAATAGGCCAACAACATTATTATTATTAGTGCTCATTAACAAATAACAGTATGATGTTTTGGTGGGAGCGAATTGTGTGAGGATAGGGGTGGGTGGAGAGTGGCGCTTGCTGCTCATGAGCCTAGGGACGCCATATTTCTAAATGCGACCCTGAATAATAGACAGATTACGCCTAGAAAAGTAGGCCTATTCATAAATACAACACCCATTCTGCCTTTAGTAGGAACAATAAAAAAAAAGAGAGAAAGGACATGCTTCCAAAACACGCACTGTCGTGTGTGAGAGTCAACTAAATTACTGCTTTCTCTACATGTGCAACTAAGCTAAACTAGAGGTGGGTTTTATGTGCGTGCGTCAGGTTGAAACATATGCACTTTACGATGCGTGATAGTTTGAAAGAAAAATAAGAATCTAGGGGAGTAGGGTGAGGCAACTTTAAGCAGACTGAAGAATAAAGAATGCCTGAGTCACCCCACTGAGTGTAAGTAAGAGCAATAAAAAACACTCGTCATCAATTAGATTAAAAACCTGTGATAGTATCGTGCAGGATGCATGCTCCGTTACCAGAGATATGTTTACGGTACCGTAGGTAGTCTATGAGAAATGATAGAGATCTAATTACGAGACAATTGTCGCTTGGATTTAAAAAAAAAAACTTATGCTGTATGTTTAAAAATGATCCTATTGAAGAACGTTAAGCTACTGTTGAAACAGCACCAATAATAGGCCCTTTTTAGGACTGCGGCACTTGCCTGACACATCTACTCAGAACTGGTCTCAGCGCTGTCCAACCTTGTGCTGTGTGTGCGTGTGTGTGAACGAGGGTTGTTGGTGCATGTTTGTGTGGGATTTGTTGACCACCTCCAGCCCCTAAAAAGGTCAATAAATGGGTACATGAGATTTGTATTGCTCAGCTTATATCCCAGTGACTAGGACTCAACCCACTGGGCCAGCCTCAGTGAACTTCCCCAGCCCAAGTTCGCGCTATCCGTATGCAAGATGCTCTAAGAACAGTCGCATCAGAGTTTACTCACATACGAGACGCTCCCTTGAATCGTGTCAGAACACTATAGTTGGACCAGTGAGAAGAATATCCTGGGTCGTGCTTACAATCCACCTGCGCTCAGATTTCCCCGTAAGTACAGTGGTAAACCCCCAAACAACCGAGAACACCAATAATGGCTCATAATTGTGCCACTGTCCCGATCCAGCTTCACTATACTTTAGTTGCCTTGATCAGGAAAGGATGTATCCGAGTCTCCCCCCGATGCTATAATTTACTGTGAGTTCTTACACCGCTCAACAGCTAACAGCAACTGAGTCCAAAAATACACAACCTACCCTCCAATAGGCTATCAGCCACCGAGAAAGAAATCGCACTATCCTTGGGATATTCCACCAAGAGCGTAATTTATTATTCACCAAGCTAGCCCACCTATCTTTGGTGTGTTCGCACCCACTCCCGGGATATTCCCCCAGACTAGCCGTCAACTAGGTAGTGTTAGCTTGCACAATATCCACTTTAGCCATAATAGTTGAGCTAAAAAATATATCATATTAGAATAAAGCTATAAGAATACTCCTTATTGTGAAAATACACGTACCGTAACCTCTCTTTCTTGTCTAGATATTTGGTTACTTATGATTTTGGTTGCGATTAATAGAGAAATATTAACATTGCATTAGGTGAAGAGTAATAGAAAAAATCACTATTTAAAAAAGGAAGAGACACCATTAAACATATGATATAAAATACAAGTATATTAGAATAATCATTTTTTAAATCCTTATAAAACTTCATAATGTCTCCTTTTCTATTAAAACTTTTATTTGTAAAACAAGACTTAAAATAATAGGAATTTACTTCTCATGTTTCATTTTGTAGATGAAGTTATAAATGTGGAGTTAAGATTTAATATGGTATTATTTTTATTGGTTTATATTATAATCTAAGCACCTCAAAATAATGAAATGAACTAATTATCAAATCTAAATTTAAAGTATATGGTACTTGGTCTTGAATAGAAAATATGTTTATCTAAAGAAATTTATTTTTCAAGTGTTGATATTTCAATGCTGCTGCTGCTTCTTCTGTCGTCTGTTTGTTATTAAAATCTTATCTCAAATACAACACGGCTGAAATACCTAGTTCAACGTTGTAGGTCCACGTGTCATACTATGTTTTGAATCTTTAAGTTGCGCTGTGGTATTTATATTTGGTTTCTTATAAGCGTAATGTACTGGAGTATTGTTGGTATTATTTCCTGCGTCAAAGTATTGCTTATTCCTTCCTAGTAAGCAAGAGTTATTATACCATTTGTTTTCTAATATGTTTGCAAATTCAAAAATAAAATGTTTGTTGGATATTTATCATTGTATTGACACTTTCATGACAAGGCATATCAGTCATTAACCAACATTAAAGTTTCCGTAAAAGGTAGAAGTATAGTCCTGCAGATCTGGACCCTCACCCTCCGCGCCCCCTTCCAAAAATTTTGGCAATAAAGCCCCTAAATGCTATAAATATGTTTTCTTTGTAGCAACACTAAAATATCAAAATGCTTTATTATTCACAATCAATTCACCAATAACATACCAATATTTTTAGTGGGGCTGCAACATAACCATAACTTTTAGGTGGATCTTTTTATTCCTTTAAAAAACCCAACAGACTCACAACATTTATACTAGTATAACACTAAATAAATGCGGGTAGCCCAATTATACTAAATTCAAGATTATTAGGCCTAAAAGAACTTCACTATCATATGGTGAACCATTCATAACCAAACTCACTTAAGTGATGTAGGAACAAATATGCATGACCAATTTGTAAAATTGCACCATCGAAGCATTATGTATAGGTTATTATAGGGCCGATTAATGTGCACTCATCTTCTGCAGGGGTCATACATTGTTATATTTTGAAACACACATTTTTTTAAAATTGTTAACTAATCTTTTTTTATCTAAACAAAAACATTTGAATGCACATCCGCCAATGACTTTTCATCCAGCAAACTCACACAAGGCTACATTAGAACTGAACTTAAAACATAATAGAGAATAAACACCCCGCCACAATTCATTCATCAGAAGTCTTATATTAAAGTAATAATACACATTAGACTAGACCACCGATGATAGGGAGATTGGTGACCTGGCGGTCTAGGTGTAAGGTGTCAGACTTCTATGCTGGTGGCCGGGGTTCAATCCTCGGTCCCGGCACCAAACCCTTCCTTCACCTCTGACAAGACATCTTGTGAATGTGAGGAATGCCAGGCCTCCACCGTGGTTCGGATTCTACGTTAAACTGTAGGTCCTTCATTTCATCTTACAATCACCCTACCATTACACATTAGCGTAAGTGCGTATAACCCGAACGGGTATTAAGACATGGTGCTAATAATAATAATGATAGGGAGATTGAGGTTTCAATTTTGGTTGAGTGTACTGAGGTTGGTTTTCTGAAATGGTTTTCTCCTCCACACAAATGGGGGTACACTTTCTATAAACAATCTTGCTAATCCCTAAAACCATTAGTGTAATTATTAAGTTACATAAGTGTATAACCCAAATGGGTAGTAAGACACGGCGCTAAAAAAAACTATTTTAAGGGTAAATAATATACCTATAGGCCAGAGACATTATTAATTTTCCTTTAGGCTACACCCTGGTGTAACCTAAACTTACACTGACCTTGCTATCATTCCATTCACTAATAAATTAGAATCTCAATTAATATTCACAAAATAAACTATTTTACTTTTGTAGTAGACTACATCATATTGTAAGGTAATGGTCGGTGACCTGGCAGTCTAAGAGTTAAGTGTCAGACTTCTGTGCTGAGGGTCTGGAGTTTAATCCTCGGTACCGGCACAGAATTATCTGATTGCTAAACCCTTCCTTCACCTCTGACAAGACATCTTGTGAATATGTGGAATGCCAGGCCTCCGCCGTGGTTCGGATTCCACGTTAAAACTGTAGGTCCTCTATTTCATCTCACAATCACGCTACCATTATACATTAGCGTAAGCGCGTATAACCCGAACGGGTTGTAAGACGTGATGATGATGATGATAATAATAATGGAAGGGATCATGGGTCAAACAACATGTTGGTCTAGTATGTTTACATTTGAATTGTCTAAATATCTTGTGAAAATAAACTAATTTCAATTAAATATAATTATAGTAGTCTATAATTTGACTTTCCATTTCCTTAAGAGTATGACATTGTTTAATTTTTAATGATCTGATATCTTAATTGAAATACAGTGTATTAGGTATATGACAAGGTGCTTGCCTACGCATCTTTCCCTGTTCAGTAATTAATTAAATATAATGTGCACTAAATGACCTTTCATCTGTTCTCAACCTCTATTAGTCTTATTCAATTCCTAATCCCTTTAAATCCCAGTGAAAAATAGGGTTAACCAAAGAAAACACCAACTCCTGTATTAATTAAACTACAGTTAAATCTCCCTTAACGGACATCTCTGAACAACATATTCTTCTTTATAAAGGAAATATCACATGGACTCTTACAGTGAAACAACATCCCAATTACAGACTTTCTCATTAACGGACATAGACACTGCTAGAAACATATATTTATCCATAAAAATCTCTAAATAGCAGACAAAAATTAATCCCCCCCAATCCATATTTACAGTATTTTACTGTAAAATATCAGGAATGCCATTGTTTCGCGTAAAGTGTTAGTAGTCCTGCCTCCCCCTTTAAAACCTACTTTTATGCTATTCAAAGATTTATATTAAAATTTTATACCTCAATTTTTTCTTATTTTTTCAGTCGCTCAACCGATTTTGAAGTTCATCGTAATTGGCTAGCTATTACTCATAGCCTCCCACTATCCAAGTGGTACTATGACTCGACATCAGAATGGACTCTTGATTATCCACCATTTTTTGCATGGTTCGAGTTCTTCCTTTCTCAATTTGCATATTACTTTGATCCAAAGATGCTCATAGTGGACAACTTAAATTATGCATCATCGGAAACAATTCATTTTCAGAGAATATCTGTGATTATTGCTGACTTGGTGTTTGCATATGGTATCAAAGAGTGAGTGAGAATTACATTAGAGTTAATTTAAATTAATTGCTTTGATACCCCATACTTTAGAATTATTGCTTTAGTAGAGCTTAAACCCACCTCGGCGTAGTTGGCTAATATGCTAGTTTCGTGTTGAGCCAGACTGCCGAGGACGGGGAGATCGAGTTTCGAATCTCGGTCAGGTGAACTGGGAGTGGTTTTTTCTAAATGGTTTTCCACTTTCCCTCCACGCAAATGTTGGTTCACTTCCTTTAAATTCAACTGTCCCAATTCTTAATCCATTAGCGTAATTGGTACTTAAGGGTATGACACGAACGGGTAGTAAGACGCAGTGCTAAATAAATAAATAAATAAATAAAGTTTAAGATAAAATAACCATTTACAAATATAATTTTTTGAAAATAATTTTAAAATAGTTTTTACAGTTTCCTCTTGAGAGCACGTAACTCACTTGGTGATCGTAGGCTACTAGGATTAGTTGGACGAACGCTATTCATTCAGAAGCACTTTGAAACTTCTCGTTGATATTTAAGTTATAACATATCATGTCTGGGTCCGACACCTTTGCTTACTCAGTAGCTTGTCTTGGCTACTGAGCTAACAATCACGATTCCAATTTTTGGCATAACCGAAAAATGTAGTTAAATTAAAGCTTCCTGTATCCTAGTGATGAATTAACAGCTGGGGTTTGGGTGTTGTGTATGTTCAAGAATTAAGTTGGTTTATCAATCCTCAGTATCAATAGTACAGTAATTGATGTATGAATTGTTTCGTGTTTTGCCCCAGATGCTGTAGCTATCTGAGTGTATGTGGGGTGCGTAAGAGCAGTAAATGGGATCTGAAGTGGGAATCTCCAACAACTACCCTACAACTCCTCTTGCTTGGGAATGCGGGTCTTTTCATTGTCGACCATATTCACTTCCAGTACAACGGCTATCTGTTTGGACTACAACTTATTTCCATCGCGCGAATACTTAAGGTAGACCATCGGCTTTATTGATTGTTTTATGTAGCGTGTGAATTAATTTCAGACAGGGCTCATGGGACCTACTTGGAAATCTTTATTTGGGTTAGACATTTACTAACATTATAACCTGCTTTAATGGCCAGATGGTCTAAGGCATCACACTTACAATAGACTAGACTACCGGGAGATCGGGGTTTGAATCTTGCTTGGGTGTATAAAGGTTTGTTTTTTTCATAAATGGTTTTACATGTTCCCTACCCAACAATATGATAATACTTCCTCTAAAATGTAACCTTCCTTGGCCTTAACACATGTGTACAACCCAAATGAGTAGTAAGATGCGGTGCCAAAATCCAATGGTAACTTAATTTTAACCTTTGTGCTAAAAAACGCTTCACAATTTAATTAAGTTGCCATTATTTAGGATGAATTTGAATTGCTACCAATTACTGTTGATACGTTTGACTAATTTTCATAACAATTATAGTACAAGTGTGGTGTTTCAAGCATTAGATATTATTTTACTCGTCAATAATATACGGTCAACTCTGGTTTTAGTGGACTCGGTTGTAGTGAACATTCGGCTACAGTGAACCTAATTCGTTGGTCCCAAATGTGTGTTAAAAAAAAATTGTTTACAATGAACCCTCGACTTCGATTTTAGTGAACAGAAAAATTTAAACTTTTTGTTAAGAAATACAGGGTGTCTACCATCCGGGAAAATCAGGGAAAACGGGAATTTCAAGTTATCGGGGAAAAACGGGAATAAGTCGGGAATTTGGTAAATCACAATAAAAATCCGGGAAAATTATATTATACTCAAAATATTAAATCATTTAATCATTAAACTATAATGTCATTTTTTTGTTTGTAGCTGTGTAATATATTTTTAATAATAGTAAACAATTTTAATACGAATTTAAAAAATATTCAAATTTTAAAATTTATTATTATCCATAAAAGAGTTAATAGAAAAATGAGGGTGGAGAGGCGGGGTGCGAGTTAGGATGATGTGACATACTGTTTTAATCGGGAATTTTAGGAAATGATCAGGGAAAAGGTCGGGGATTTCATTGGTCAAGTTGAGTAGACACCATGAAATATCATTCTAACATCATAATTTTTTTTTAAACATAACATTTTGGTCGTTCAAACTTAAAGAAACCAATTCTCTACCGGAGTTCTTGTTTAGATAACACAAAACTTGACCGAAAGTACGAAATTTGGGAAAGGAATGAAGAGGGGAAGGGTTGAGCTTAAACAGTCACTGTACTTATTTACTCGGCTTAAGTTTTAATACCTTTGTATGCGGCAAGTAAAGAGAGACAGTCTTCTGAGCTGTATTAACACGACAGGAGTCACGGCACAGTGAGTGACAGTTTGTGGCCATTTGGCAAGTGTTTTCACTAATCCCTTTCTTCGAGAGGGTACCTATATAGAACTAAAAAAATTAAACTTCTTTACTCACTTTTCGACCTGGCAATCTAGGGTAAGGTGTCGGACTTCTGTGCTGGCGGCCGGGGTTCGATCCTCGGTCGCGGCAAAGATTTATCTGATTACCAAACCTTTCCTTCACCTCTGACAAGACATCTTGTGAATGTGTGGAATGCCAGGCCTCCACCGTGGTTCGGATTCCACGTTAAACTGTAGGTCCTCCATTTCATCTCACAATCACCCTACCATTACATATTAGCGTAGGTGCGTATAACCCGAACGGGTAGTAAGACGCGGTGCTAATAATAATGATAATAATAATTTACTCACTTTAGTGCTTTGAATGCATTTATTGTGGAATAAAGTGTGGGAAAAGCACAAACTTTAAAGAAGAATTTGGAAAAAATATTAATAAAACCAGTACAGTATACAGCAGCATATAACCGATTTTTTTAAGATCAATTAATAGATTTCTATAAAGAGTGATTGTATTTTAACTCTTATTTTGTTTGTCACTAACCCACTATACTTTCAGATATTTTCTTTTAAATCGGTTTTAGTGAGCTTCGGACATAGTGAACCAAATATCTGAGTTCGTAGAGGTTCATTATAACCAGAGTTGATTGTATAATAGAAATACTTCCAACCCACATCAAATTGGCAACCACACTTAATGATTAGAAACAAAGCCGTAGTTGGGTTTGGGGGTTCAAATCCTCCAAAAAATTTTATGAACAAAATATATTATATGGGTTTATTTATGGTTCAAACAATATCAAAAAAATTAAGGTACAAGTACAAATTAGGGGCCTGTTTTTATCATAAAAAAGCACTTCAAAAAACTTCTATAAGTATTTAATATTTAGAATTTTCTTTAGCCTTCGGAAGTCAGGGAGCTATGTTTCCATAAAAACACTTCAGATAGCTTCTAGAACTGTCTATCATTTACGAATTTTTTCTAGCCTCCGGCATTTGAGATATGTGCCCACCAAATCCCCCCGCCTTAAATTATTGGTTGGCTACGGCCTTGATTAGAAATCACGAAACACATAAGCTACTCACTACTATCCAAGGAAATCAAGAAGTAACACAATATTCTTATTGTATTCATATAGGGTCAGTACTTAAAAGGAGCGTTCTGGTTCGCTGTCCTTCTAAACCACAAGCACATCTACATGTATGTTGCCCCAGCATACTTTGTGTACTTGTTGCGGAACTACTGTTTCACGAGCTCGCAGACAGGTGGCTCTGTGCGGTGGCACTCTTTCTCCTTCTCTCGCCTCGCAGCGCTGGGTTCCGTTGTGGCCGCGGTGTTTGCGCTATCGTTTGGACCCTTTGTGGTGCTCGGGCAGATTGGACAGGTATTTTAAACTTGCTGCGACTAAGAATACATAAATAGTACTGCTGTTGTGTCGAGCTGTAAACATGTTGAAGATATAAGGCTGATTATTTGTACAGACCAATTTAAACGGAAGGGATTTATCTCCTGAAGACCCGCCTCGGTTGCGTAGTTGGCTAACACGCTTGTCGTGTTGAGCTTGACTCCTGAGGACGGGGAGATCGAGGTTCGAATCTCGGTCGGGTGAACTGGGGTTAGTTTTTCCTAAATGGTTTTACACTCTCCCTCCACGCAAATGCGGGTTCACTTCCTCTAATTCAACCTTCCCAATTCCTAATCCATTAGAGTAATTAGTACTTAAAGCGTATAACCCGAACGGGTAGTAAGACGCGGTGCTAAATAAAAATTAAAAATATATATATATCCTGAAATATAGAAAAGTTACTAGATCTACTTGATCACATATTCATTTGTTAGATATTATTTAAAAATAATAGCAATATAGTAAAATACTATCAATTTTACTCACAAAAATGTTTTGCATTTTTTAAAAGGTCCTTTTTATGAAAATTTGACTATTTGAGAAGCATATTGTTTAATTTATTTGTTCGAATAGCCTAAATATAATAACTTATTTGGTGATAAAATTGTGATACAACTATTATGACGCCTGCTTCGATGGCTGCATGGTATAAGGCGTCACTTTCATGTTAGAATAAACCGCTAATGACAGGGAGGTTGGGGTTTGAATCCCGGTCGAGTGTACTGTGAGTTTTTTTCAAAATGGTTTTTCACTCTCCCACCACACAATTGCGGATACATTTCCTCTAAATTTATCCTTCCTAATCTATTAAAATAATTATTACATATGCGTATAACAATACCAGGGGGTAAGACGCTAAAAAAACTAATATGACACTTACTTTTGCCCAGTGGCTTTTTTGCTCCGTGGTAACGATTAAAAGGCTTGATGAATTTGCACTGTGGGCAAGATTTATTTTTTACGCCCATTACTGTTTCCAGTCTGTGTCCTGGGTCAGTACTGTGGGCAAGATTCCTAATTCTTAATTATGTTGCACTGTGGTAAATATTGCTAAGGTTTGACGATGATGACGATAATGAAAATAAAACAAGATTTTACACTTTCCATCTGACAAGTTGCTATTTATTATATGACACGTGTTTGGATTATTTTGAGGTAGTTTTGTCATCTTGTTTCAGGTTTTCTCTAGGCTCTTTCCATTCAAAAGAGGTCTATGTCACGCGTATTGGGCTCCCAACTTTTGGGCGCTTTACAATACCGTTGATAAAGTTGCAACATTTGCAGGTAATTTCTTAAAATTCCATACAGTTCTAATTTTAGATAGAAGTCATAGTAGTTGTAGATTTAAAATAAAATACACCATTTCAATACAAAATAATAGCTCTCTTTTTATGTATAATCTCTTTTATTTTGGGTGTATTTCTTCTCAATTCTCTTTTATTCATAGCTACCCTATTAACTAGCGTAAAAGTATGTAAAGCCCATAATGGGTATCAAGGGGAAATGAACATGATAATCTAGTTATCTCATCGGTTAATATCGGTCATAGTGACAGCTGAACTTCTGACTAGATCTATAATATAAAACTTTTTTTGTTTATCTTTATGTGTATCAGACATTACTAAAGTTAACATGAATTGACTTTATAAATTTATAATACCAATATAACTAATATTATTCTTTCAAACTAACTTATTTATATGTCTCTAGCTCTTCAAGCAAAACCTCTTTTCACTTTTTTTGAGGCATGTTTTGTTGTTTATGGAAACATATTACAGAAGAAAGATGAATAAGTTATTAGCAATATGTAAAAGATTAGGAAAGAGATGAAAACCTATTCCTCTGAACTACTAAATGGTGGCATGGTGAGCAGAGAGAAGGAAGAGAATCATGAACCAAACGCAAAAGAGATACCGATTACATAGGCAGAGGTGGAAAAGAGCTTTGCAGGGAATGAAGAGTGGTAATTCAGTTGGGGTGGATGAACTCGCAGCACATGCGGTAAGAGCAACCGGAATACAACCGCTGTACCGGACACTGACGACAGTTTGACGGAGCAATCAGGTAGCAGATGACTGGACTAACGAGATGAGGGAGCAGAAGGAAATGTAACAACTATAGAGGCATTGCCTACACTACTTTCTCGTGGCTTTAAAATCATGGGAATAATTATTGAAGGAAAAACTGTAAGCCATTTTTGAGCCTGTTTTAGAAGAGGAACATCATGGATCCAAGGCTAGCGTAAACCTGATTTTTGCTTTAAGGATGCTAACTGAGAAGTATTGGGAGGAAGGGAAGGATCTAATAATAGTGTTTTCGGACTTTGGAAAGGCGTACAACAGCGTCTTGACAACAGTACCCAGAAGGTGGTGGGTTGACCAGATAAAGGAAGCTGTAGAGAAGATAGGGAAGAGCTGGAGAAGAGTGAGGGGAGGATAAATTTACCTGGACAGACAATGTTGGCGAGAGTTTGTTTGCCAACACACCACCCGGCAAGCTGGAGGATTCCATGACGGTGGTGGTGATGATTATGATGATAGGGAACAAACACAATATGGCTTTTACAATTAAAATCAGAACACAGTTCAAACTTTACACTGCTGCCACTGGACGGAGAAGTAATGGCTGCAGCCAATAATAGCAATGTAAAGTGTGAACTGTGGTCTTCTTAACCGTCTATTAGCAAATTTTTTTGAAAAAAGAACTGGCGACACTTCTTTAATTCCAGGGCGTAAACTTGGCTTTAACTTGGAGCAAACGTCAGCTGTTATGACGGGTGGGTTAGTTCAACAATTCAGACACGTCATCTTACCTGAGGTTTCTCCCAAAGTCACTTTCATCCTTACAATATTATCAATATTGGTGAGTATATGATATTAATTTGGTTATTAATTTAGTTATTTTCGTGGTTGTATTTGAATTTTTTTAGTTTCCTTCCTCCTACTTCACCTCCCCTTATCACCCAACTGCTTTACATTTATAAAATTATATATAATATGGGGTTTTTGCGTCTCCTGTAATTTTCACGTGACCTTGATCTTCTTATAGCCGGCGCTGGTCAAGTTGTGGCAGTCCCCCGGTAACCCATTCCATTTTGTGCGCTGTGTGGTGCTGTGTGCATTTGGATCTTTCATGTTTGGTTGGCACGTGCACGAGAAGGCCATCCTTTTGGTCATCATTCCGCTCAGGTATCAAATATTTATTGGATGACAAAAGTTGTCATTTATTACTTGGCCTGTAAAAGGCCAAGGAGTATTTTTCTTGTTCCTCCTCATTCGTATCCATACAAAATTTTGAGTTGTTGAACTTTTTATTTGTCTGTTAAAAGAACGTCTTCTCTCTGCTATGCTTGCAGTCTAATGGCGGTGGTGTGGAGGAAAGAGGCGCAGATATTTGTGTTGCTCGTCACGGTTGGTCACTACTCCCTCTTCCCCCTCCTCTTCACGGGCTTTGAGATCCCCTTGAAGGTTCTTTTCCTGCTCCTCCACTCCTCGTATGCTTTCATCAGCTTGTCGAACCTCTTCGACACATCTCATGCGACACTATCCCTCCCCCTACTCTCTGTCCCAGAGTCACTTTACCTTCTGGGTCTTGTTCCCTTGTTCGTTTATGAGTGTTTTGTCCACCCCTTGTTGGGGCTCAACGCAACGTTGCCGTTTCTGCCGCTCATGTTGACTTCGGTTTACTGTGCTGTTGGCATTTCGTACTGCTGGCTTAGATATTACTGGCACTTCCTGGTGGTCAGTAAAGCAACGCACAAGAGAAAAACCCATTGATGACGTTCAACTGTCTAGTTCAACGGTGAGTATAGTTATTTTAAAGAGAGGTTTTGCAAACCCTCTACCCACTTGGTTTGTTCTTTATGGCCCGCTTCAGAAGTAGAGATTTTATGGTGTGCAGGGAAATTTATCACAATTTGATTTATTGGATTTTATATTATGTTTTTCTCAGTTGTTTGCTAACAATTTGTTTAGAACTGAACGATCATTGACTTAAAAAAAATATATATATCACAAATCTGTACATTAATGTAAAGTATAGTAAAGGAAGCCAACCTGAAAGGATAGTTAGGTTAGGCCAAGATAAGAACAAACACACTTCTTGATTCATTTCTTCTTAAACTTGCCACATTTATACATTAGTTTTAAATTTTTGTAATTATTACTATCCCATATAGATAAACACATAAATAAATAACACATAAAACACAAATACATATGCATGGAACTATGCATGGAACTATGCATGTATAAGATATATGAGAACATTTAAAAACAATGTGTAACCGCTAAAGTGAGAAGAAGTTATAAGTGTTAAAAGTGTAGGAAGAAATTAGGAGAGAAGTGTGCTTATCCCTGTCAAGGTCTAGCCTAACTATCCTTCAAGGTTGGCTTCCTTCACTAAAACTTGGCCTTTCGCCCGTGGAGCTACTCAAATAAGACTCAAAAGTGACGTAAGTAGAACCTATGTTACCGTCCAGTAGCTTGAACATCACTGCTAATTTATTTGAATAGTGGTCTGCAGTTTGCTAACAGGTTCACGGCACACTAAAAACTCAACCTGATAGTTACCGAGCTACCTCAGTTGTAACTTTATTTCGACAGTCTGTACAACACTATACATTTTGCATTAGTTTGTTGCAGTCCCTTTGCCACAACAAATAGTCAGCAGTTTATATTCTTTTCAGTGCATTGGTGAATCCAAAATTACCTTTGGTTATGTCTCATATGTCTTTAATAATAATAGAAAACCATATCCTTTTCAGCTCTTGACTCATTAGAGATTATACTAATAAATATTAAATATTCTAGAAAGAATAGGTCTTTGTGAAAGACGTGTGTTACACTAGTTCGGGCTTGTTGAAAGAATAAGTGTGGTTCAAGTGTTGAAGCAAATATATGAAGTTGGAGTGTGTGGATCAAAAGGAAGCGGTACGGCATTTAAGACGTGGCTAAATGTTGTAAGAATAAGAGAGAATGTATGACTCGGTGTGTGGATGTTGTTGAAGGAAGGGAGTTTGCAAGTACAGGGAAGTGTAGAGAAAGTTAGTAAGGATGGATTAAGTACGAAGTTGTTGTCTTTTTTGAGCTAAGTGGACAGTTTCTTGCCTACCCTTTAAGGGAATGGTGGGGTTAGGTATGTATGTAAGTATGTAGATGTTCTAGAAGACCAAAGAAATTGATGGCAAACTAGATATTATGAAATTGATTGAAATTACTCCACTTTTGCGTAGCATCGTGAAACATAAGTAAGCACAAGTTACTGACCATTTTGTGACTTAAATCACTAACTCTGATCACGGATGAGTAGCTCCACAGTTGAAAGGCCTTAAATCACATGACAGTACAGCGTTTCTCTGCTGTTTTCATAGGTTTCCAAGCCATCAGGCAATTATTTATATTTTGCTAAAGCTTTTGAAATTAAATTTTGTAAAACTCAATTTTTTTTTTAAATGTTCTTATTTAAAGTTATTTTTTGAGTTTGTTTTAATTATTTTGATTAGGTATCTTTACAATTAACTTGCTATCAAGATTATGGATTTATTGTGCTTACCACATGACACCACAGAAGTTGGCACTATAGTCGCCAACAGAAGGTGGCCGCTCGGTCAGTATGGTTCATTTGTGAGATAACGTCATTAAGTTGTTTTTTTTTTAAAGTGAAACTTGCCTACTATTCGAAAATAAACATGTCACGTTTAGTTTCAAATGTACATATTTATCTTGTAAATTAATTATTACCCATGTTACAATCACATTGGGAACTGGTCTGCAGCATTAATGGTGAAATTTATCGCAATCGCTTGTAAAATAAATCATCCCCTTTCTGAATTATTTTAATTTCAACACAAGTTAATAGGTGTGAATAAATAGAGAGAAAGGGAAGGGGGAATTTATTTTGCTTATCATTCTTTGAGTCTAAGCAAAAGTATGTTTTAAAATGTACACTTTTGTTTAGCCTATCAATATTTAACTGATCTAATTCAGTGAAATTTGAATATATTTTTTAAGGCTAGTACAGCATTGTGTGATTATCTTATTTGTTGAAATGTTTTTGAGTTTGTATTTAATTGTGTGTTTTGAATGTAAACCTATTTGTTAGAGGAATTTAGTTTAAATAACTCTTATCATCAAACTTTGTCCAACCTATTATTGTCAAATTAAATTACATAAATAGGGTTATATCTTAGGATATCAAACTCGATTCCTCAATTTTTACTTGAATCAAATTAATTGATCTTAATTTAATACCTTGGATTCTTATCTCACATATCCCAGTAAATGTCAGTTTCACTTTAGTGTTGGTAAATTGTAAATACACTCAACAATACCTTTATATCCTATTGGTTTTGAGCAAATCAAACATGGTGGGGTCGGATGCATGGAAAATAATTGAAATTATATATGTTGAGGAATCAAGAATCGAAAAATTGAGATAAGAATTTAAGAATCTAGTCGAGAATCAGAACAGTTACATTACTTCTTCTTGTCTCTCTCGACTTTCTTATTCATATATTGAGCCGTTAGGCTTTTGATTCATTTACCTCTTTATCTAAGATGGAGAAAAAAAACTTGGGAACAATCTCTTCTTTCGTTCCACATCTGTCGAAATGTTTTGAGACTCTTTGCCTGGGTGATTATTGTAAAATAGGTTTTAACGATTGTGTTATTTTTGTTAAAAGAGTACCTCAAGAAAGAATTGTTTTATTAGTATAGTGATTATGTTTTAATCCATTCGTGTATTTATTTTTATTATGATTTACAATAAATATTTTATATACATTGGTAAATCTCTTTGAATAATAATAATGATAGTGAAAATAATAATAATAATAATAATAATAATAATAATGTTACCTTCTCATGTTCTAGAATTTTCTAAAAAAACTATTTTTTTAGCATTGTGTCATACAACCTATTTGGACTATACACTAATGGGTTATTAATGAGTAAGGTAGAATTCAGCGTAAGTGTACCTGCATTTGTTTGGAAAGAATGGGAAACCATTTAGGAAAAACCACCTCATTACACCCAGCAGGGATCAAACTACCATCTCCCTGTCATCGGCAGTCTAGCAGCACCTTAGACCATGCATCCACCGAAGTGGGTGATTAAATGTTGAAATATGTAAAATTAAAGAGATATTACAAATCTGTTCATAATATATCGACATTTTCTTCGTCTTTCAAAATATTTTAAAGATTATTGTGGCTGTCAAAGTCAAAGCGAAGGAGATTCGACATTTCGAAGCTTTGTACACCTAAACTTCACCTTTATCACAAATTTAAAAATAAACCCTTAATTCCATGTTTTCTTCAGCATGTAAAATTTAGTGTCAGTACTGATCATCTTCGGCTTACACCAAGTTAAACTGCCGAAACAACATTAGTAGGGTAGATTTTAAAATTGTGTGCACCAGCATTTTCTTTAAAAAAAAAAGGATGTAAAATCACAATTGGGGAGAAAAAAAAGCTCTTCGTATCTGGATTTGCATTGTGAATGAGACACTTTACACTTTGAATACAAATAAAAACACTAATTTAATGTTTAAACAATTTAATGTTTTACTATTATCTAATCATAATATCAACAATATTTGCACTCACAAATTTAATGAAAAGTTATACTAACATCTAGGAACATAAAAAATACTTCAACATTACTTCTTCTTATGATACAAGATTAATAGTGAATAAAATATATAATATATCAGTATGCAATATAATAATTACAATTGAAGGCGTTTTACATTTAAATGACACCAAACATTTTCCAGCGATCATAAAAACACAACATAAAGCTTTACAATAAAAAGCAACCATAGGACATTTGGCATAATAGTTGTATGTGTGCTCTCCCCCCCCCCCACCCCCACCCC